>CM070740.1:2495010-2669229 GCA_036346245.1 Bonia amplexicaulis
TTTTACAAAAATAGCCTTCAGTCGCCTAATGGGTAGGCGATTGCAACATTTCGCCCAACCGGGAAGCGACATTTGGTCAATATGGGAACCGTTGAGCGAATCATTTCTGTCGCCTGATCGTTAGGCGACTCAATTGCAGTCGATGTACCGCTGGGCGACTGAAATTGCAGTCGCCTAACGGTAGGGGCGACGAGGGGGAATTCAGCTTACCACAACTTGCAAGTTGCAACCATTGCTTCCGAGTTGGCACAAGGTTGGCATCAATTTCACTTTCCTGCTCTATTCAGAGAAGATTGTTGCCGCCTGGTTTTCATTGAATTCGTCATTGTAAGACAACTCTGGAAAAAGGATCAGAATTATTGGAAAGGATCTGTAGTTATATACTTTATACACAGAATTTCACCCTGCCACTGCCACAGCCTACCACTATAGCATGAAGCTGAACTACAAAATTGCATGTCTGGTCTTACTTTGCTATCTTTTTCTAGTGTGTACCTTATTTAAAGCTTTAGTATCTCTCGAAAAAATGTGAAGTTTTCTAAGTTATGTAGCACTTTTTCTCTAATCGTGGGCTCCAGAATCACCAGAACTTCTTTTTTCTAGAATTCATATCCTAACTTTTCATATCCTACCTAGTTAGGAAGGGGAAAACAACAGGCTATTTAGCACGATCAGTATCAATTGAAGGGAAAAACAATTATGCAACTAGATATTAAAGTTAATCTCCATTAGTTACCACCACTGAATCAAAAACTAGCCTAGAATTGGCAGGCAATCTATGACAAAGTTGACCTTGAAACAATTCAACCATGTTTCTGTTCAAAGATCTTCACTCACAGATACAAAACCAATCATACAAGCATGGAGGGTGAACACCATTGCTCTGTTGCTACCTATATCCTGAGAAGTCGACACATGATTAAAAGACAGGATAACAGAGTTGTTACCAAATACCCAGGGTAGTCCCTCAGTCTTCCTATGAAGATGAGCTCGAGAGAGGTTGCAGGATTCCGTGTTTCAGATTGTTACAGTTTGTGGGTGTTCACTTCTGTACTGTAGGTTCAATCAAACGCACATATTTTGCTCCATCAAATATATCTTCCGAGTCCTGTATTCACTGAATTTGGAGGGTTAGACCGTCTCTACCTAGTGCAAGTATTATATGGAAAAGAACAGGAACTTCAATCAACAAGTAATGAACCTAAATGTACGATGTACAAGCACATATTTGCTTTCAAACTGTATGTGCTACTATGGTGAATTCTCTGCAGATGCAGGATGAATGATGATGCCTACCTTTAAATTGTCCAATCTTTGAGGTAGTTGCACATTTAGATCCTCAAAGCACACTGCACCGGTACATGCATAAAATACGGAAGAATGGAGAAGGCATGACTTGCATTTCCCAACTTCCTATGGAATGAATAACAGCAAAGATGCCAAGTTCAAAGAGTGTGAGTGTCCCATCTTTCACGTTTGCTGTTCTTAATGATAATGATATGATAGCCCTTCACTTTGACCTCTCTTAGTCTGTTTAAAAGACACTTTTAGGAAATGATTGGTATTGATATTTACACGTTCTGTTATTTGTTCATCAATTTTGCATGGCAATCAAATCATCGTTTTCGTGCCTTCACATGCCAATCACATTTTGCTTTTAAATTTTTACCATAATCTTTTCTATACAATTTCAGCTACTAGTTTCTGAACAACATTTCCCTCATTTGATCTGTCAAAAATAATCTTGGTATTGCTATCTTCACTTCTTTTCTTTTCCAGCTTCTAGTACTACTGTCAAGATAAAAAATCCTAAATTGAACTTATCAGTTTCTTTACCACTCTGAGAGAAAAACAAAGCATATACCTTTTATAAATTAAAATGTTTTTCCTCCAAAAAAAAGGAATTAAAATGTTTTGTTTCCATTCTGAGAACTGACTTTTGGCTTCAAAACACTCCCTCGTCAACTATTTTGGAGTTGTCATGTTTTTTTTAAATGAAAAAATTACAGCAAGGTGGAGGACATTTTGGTCGCTACCATGATTTTATACTAAGTCTACATTTTTCTGCTTAATTGGAAAGCTCAAGGTAGTTGAAGCACAGGCTATCAAGATTAGTATTTATAGGATTAGTGAACAAATAAAGACGCAAGGGAGTCTGTAGGGTTGTAAGGAAGCAAAAAAGGCTCGCTGTCTCATCCAATGCACTAGTACAACTTCTCCGCACGGAAAAAAAAAAGAGAGAACCAGATTGCCTACCTTGAACTCCACATCTTCGCTTCCTTTCGGACAACCAAGTCCGGCTGCGGACTTCTCTGTCTAATCAACACATTCCCTATTTCATTCAAGTTGAGTGGTCTCTTTCCTAAATACGCATGCTCCAACCAATGATTTTTGTTGTCTATTTTAGATCCAAGCTAGTTAACTTGATCACTTCTAACATGCTACTGTGTCATTTGTTTGTCAGCTTCATCTCTTGCATTTGCTTTTTTTCTCCAAAAAGTGTACACTTTAACATACTTCTTTGATGCTCATTAGTTCCTAAATTATGTTGTTTTTAGATATTGAGTGAAGGTAACAGAGCCCAAAATGATTGTTGAGGGAGGCTATTTTGATGGTTCCCAAGATCCTAATCTCATGGCAAGATCATTGGTTCATAATTCTTCTCAGGCTTCCATCTACGACAGTACAAAGATTGAGCAGCACAACTTCAAAGCCGCCTCCATTTTCATAGAAGATCTCTCCAATCCAGCTAATCTTACCTCTGAGCCTGCATGGGCAATCAACCATCTCCAACATCAGCTTGGAATTGACATGGACCAGGACCTTCATGGCCACATGATACAGGAAGCGCCCCCAGTAGAAACTGCAAATTGGGTTCCTGTTATCTGCAACATCCAAGATCATATCATCGGCCACCGGATTGATGATGGTCCACATAACATAGCAGTGGAGCAAGAAATCCAGGACTATGACACTGCATCATATCCAAATGGCAGTTACACAGCTGCACCTGATCTCCTAAATCTTCCACGGATCCCAAGGTGCAGACCTGATCTCCTAAATCTTCTACAGATCCCAAGGTGCAGTTCGACTCCTACATTTCCTTCAACAGAATATATCTTTGGTGATCCAGTACAGAATGCTGGCAACCATTTGAACATGAACAATGAGTTTCCAAGAGTAGCAATTCATGACAGTGGGATGATGTTCAGTGAACCAACTCTACCATTAGGTTACCATGTTACTGATCAATCTCATCTATTGAAGGATATCTATCATTCACCGCCACAAAACTATGGGCTGTTTTCCAGCGATATTGAGAGGGATGGAACGATGGGGGTCGTAGGGGTATCAGGAAACATTTTCCAAGAGAAAGACGGGAGGCAGTTTGATAGTCCAATACTGGGAAGCAGAAGAGAGAAAGGTGGATTTGGCAAGGGCAAGGGAAAAGCTAACTTCGCTACTGAAAGAGAGAGGAGGGAGCAGATAAATGTGAAATATGGGGCTTTAAGATCACTGTTCCCAAATCCTACTAAGGTTTGTTTAACTCAGCTTTTTTAGTACAAATATTTTAATTGATTCTCAGTTCTCACAGTTGCAGATAACTCAATTTAACAGAAACCAATCACATGGATTTTGTAGAATATTTGCTAAGTTTCATTGGTTTCCAGAGGTAATGGAATTTTCGTATGAGCCCATTAATAACACCGACATGTTATTGGGTCAAACAAACCTGAATTTTAATAAAGATGTTCTCATCATCAGCAAAATTTTACAAAGCTCTCTAGCCTCTAAGCGTCCACCTAATATAGGTTTCTAGCGTCCACCTAATATAGGTTTCTACTTTCTACATTAAATGGTGTAAGTTAATGAAGGGGAAGTGTACGCTGGACTTTTCTGTCAGGTGATTATTCGAGCGTTCTGGGTGTATTTAGTTGACAAATTTATGTTCATAGATCTTTAGTATCCAAAACCAACAAAGTTAAATGTAATTCTTTTACGCAACATAAACACATTTCCATTACTAGAACCTTAAGATCTATCATGACCACCTTTTCACTGTACCTAAGATAAAACATTTGCAATAGTAGAAACATAATCATCTATACTGCAGTGGATTTGATTTGACATACCCAGCACTATAGATAGAGTTCTGGTTAGGTTACTATTCACAATAATTCAATACCATACTACCAATCTTACTGATCCTTATCACATGTCAGGCGTCTTCAGACTAGCTTAGACAAAGGAATATATAAATAACAGAGGCACCATAGTGCCTAGACTTTATAATTGAGAATTTTCATCCATAATTAAGACTTTTCATCCATGATTGATTCAGCATGCTAAATTAATGAATTTCTTTCCAAATCGATGCATTTTCGAATTAATAAATGTTAACGGGTTTACATGATATATTATATATCATTGCATTTGCACGCATCTAAAAGCAATCCAAATGCAATGAAGTTTGGTGCCCAAACACCATGGTACCCCCATTTTAGCGTCATATATATATATATATAAAGTTTTTTAGTCTTGTTTTCATTTCTTGTATTTATCATGAATGTGATGTTTTGATTTATTGCAAAAACTGTTCTTCAGGATGACAGAGCTTCTATAGTTGGAGATGCCATCGAATATATCAATGAGCTCAATAGAACAGTGAAAGAGCTAAAGATTTTGGTGGACAAGAAGAGGCATGGTCAAGATAGAAGGAAGATGCTTAAGTTGGATGATGATGCAGCTGGTGATGGGGAAAGCTCATCGATGCAGCCAGTCAGGGATGATCAAGACAATCAGCTGATTGGGGCTATAAGGAGCTCGTGGGTTCAAAGGAGGTCAAAGGAATGCCATGTTGATGTCCGCATACTTGATGACGAAATCAACGTCAAGTTCACTGAAACGAAAAAGGCCAACTCTTTGCTTTGTGTTGCAAAGGTTCTGGATGAGTTCCATCTTGAACTCATCCATGTTGTTGGGGGAATTATTGGGGATCACCGTATATTTATGTTCAACACAAAGGTAACTATCGATTTTCTTTACTCAAAGCAACATCCATGTATATTGTATTAACACACATTGTAACGTTCCATCTCTTCAATTGTACAGATATCTAAGGGCTCCTCAGTTTATGCATGTGCGGTGGCTAAGAAGCTCCTTGAAGCTGTGGAGATGCAGCACGCCGCTATTAATCTCTTCAACTAGCCGTAGCATCATAATGGCTATTCAGTCAATGTACCATTCACTCTATTCTGTTAGCATCTATCAAGGTGCGAACTTATTAGAAAAGGACTGCAGGACTTGGAAAAGGCCTTATCTTCAGTGTTTGCTGCCAAAATTTCTTGAGAATTATTTCATGCCATAACTTCTCACCACCTTCTCTTTAAAACAGTCTTGCTGGGATGGTGTGATGCTTCTGATTTAGCATTTGCTGGCACAGTCAATGATATGGTCGGTAGTTGGGTACGGGTCCGAGGACCGATGGTAGGGTGTTTGCTCTCATCTAGTCACCGGTAGAGCTCTTCCCTGATGTGATAGAAAGGTTCTGAGGCCTGACTTGTTACAACGCGGAACTGTAGCATCGTGAGTACTGTAGCACGAACAGTACCGTGCGGTACTGTAGCACAATCCTGTAGCGGCTATTTAGGATATAATCTTAGCATATCTTCATATTAGGAAAAGTTAAATACATATATTTATATTAGGAATAGTTAGATGCATAATTTTATATTTAGATAGTATGGATATGATATTATCTTTAGTTAATTAGTTGTATTATATTGTGTTAATTTTTATATTGTTAGGGGCTAACCTCATCTATATAAAGAGAGGAGCCGCACCATTCATAATCAAGCAATAAAGCAATCAAGTTCTAAACCGGTTGGTCTCCAGATCAAAACCTTCGTAAGGAGGGCGATCCTAAACTATCCTAGGCTATCTCTTACCATAACATTTTGGTATCAGAGCCACTCACCATGGTTTCTGGTGCCGCACTATCATCCTAGACAGCTTGAAGAGTTTGAAGGCTAGCAACAAGGAGCTAATTGCCCTACTCGAGAAGGCTATGGAGTTGGTGGATAAGTTGAAGGAGCAAAAAGAGGCGCCGTGTGCTATTGCAATGGCTACGCTACCACCACCTTCACCGGCGCTGGCATTAGCACTGGCAACATTGCCGCCAGAACCAACATTGCCACTGATGCCACTCCTGCCTTTGTCACCAACGCTTTAGCCGGCGGAGCCGTCCTTTGGTGCCTTCGTCAAGGAGGAAGATTGTCACGGTCTAGTAGCGGTCTTCTCCCTATTGCCGTCCAACACCATGCCTTCTAAGATGCGGAGCGCAACGGTTGTCATGTGGGGGTCAGCGACATCGTCGTATCTTTCCCACAACCTTGCATCTTCGGTCAAGAAGGATGCTGCTGCCCTACACCATTTTCCCTTGCTGCTGATGACTCCTGCGATGCCAACCAAAACTAGAGGGTTATTATCCTTGCTACTGTGTATCGGGGCTTCGTTGATCATATTCCACGTGCACGGCGGCATTGTGCCATTTCGTCGACATGGGGGCATGAAGGTCTTAGTTCGTCGATTTGCGGAATGATCGACTTGTGTAGCGATATGTTTTTTCAGAGAGACACCTATGTGGAGTCTTCTCATCCTCGAGGAAATCGGTAGTTTCACACAAGTGCTGCAGTACTTCCGATGATCGGTAGTACCAGACTTTGCACGTTAGAACCACCGGATTTGTCTACAACAACTAGTTTTCTGACCATTGCTGAGAGGAGTGGAAGTACCGGTAGTTTGCCTACGGTACTTCTGAAAATCCTGTTTTTCTGTCCCAACGGCTAGTTTTGAGATGTGGGGTATATATACCCCCTTGTGCCCGGTTGGAGAAAGTAATGCTTCATTTTATTTCACTCTCTTGAGTTAGTGAGAGGTTCTCCTCTCAATTGTGCATGTGTTGCACTTTGTGAGTAAAGAGGAAGGCTATAGGTTGCATATGTTGCATCTAGATATGGATTGTGTATCTACTTGAGCTTGTGCATTTGTTGCACGTGGTGAGAGTCAAGCGAGGGGCTTGACTTATTACTCTTGGAGTTTGCCGACTCCTAGACGATGTTGGAGTCGTCATGCACGGTTGGAGATATGGTGGCGGGCGGCAGGGGACACGTATTAGCTCTACAGCATCAGCGCCTGGTGGACGGGCGGTAAAAATGCTATTTTTGCTAATACCACGTGCATACTGATATTTTTATAAATACAGGTTCAAACAGTGCCATATGTTCCAAAAACTCTCTTTTAGGTTAATATTGACTATTGAGGCACAAACAAGTGTCATACATTAATACGTTTTCTTTGAAAAGGCCAACAATGAATCTAAAAACCAGTATATTAAAATCAGACCAACACAATCCTTATAGTAACATATTTCGTCATCTATAGAGACATGTCTATAGTAACCGCATTCTCATAGGCGTAGTCATGTAACAATCCAACCGGAATCCCAAAAAACTGTAGGCAAGGCACCTCTCTCGTCATCCGGCACATAGATTCCTCGCGCTTCCTTAATGAGCGTGGGTGGATTGTTTTATGATGTGATTTTAAATTTTGACTTATAATTTTTAAATTATGTCCGTTTGCTTGCGAGAGACAACATATAAAAAAATAATCATATGTATAATATCTATTATAGTCTAACTGTAGACATCATTTTTAAAAATATATTATTTAAAGTCTAGGCTATTATAACCATGGAAGCCAAAGCCCGACCGATTCGGCCCATGTGTTTCCTTCCTGCCGGGCTCGACTCGTCGGTTGCGTTTAATTCTCTCTTCCGTAATTCCGTTTCCCCTTCTCTCTTTCGCACACAGACCGGACCGGACCACCCGAAACCAAGAACAAAACTCCCCCACCCCCCCAAAAAAAAAGGAAAACCTTTTTTGTTTGCCTTCTATTTCCCACTTTTTTCTCATAGAAAGAGGAGGGAAAAAATATTCCGGAGGCGCGCCGGAGCCGACCGCCTCGCCGGCAGCTAGCCGGAGCCGAACGCCTCGCCGGCAGCTAGCCGGAGCCGAACGCTTTGCCGGCAGGTAGCCAGCGACACCGCCAGAGCCCTACTCCGTGGCGGCGGCTGCGGAGGAGGACGAGGAGACTCTCTGTAGAAGCTGCGGGAGGGGGAGCGAGGGCGAGGGCAGCGCGATCTCGGCGGAACAGGCCGCGCGGAGGAGGCGCCGGGGAGGGACGCTTCTAGATGCCGGCACCCTCCGGGATTTGAATGGAAGGCAGATCTCGAACGGGAGGGAAGCTTCTAGAAGCGGGGTGAGGCGGCACGGTTAGCCGTTAGGGTTTGGCTAGGTGGGGGAGGCGGGGTGGGATGGGGGAGCTCGGAGAGAGGAGGGGAGGAGGAGGGGAGGCAGGGAGGAGGGCTGCTGCGGCGTAGGGGCTACCTCGCCGGGGACCATCGTGTGGGTGCGGCGGAGGAATGGGTCATGGTGGCCCGGCAGGATCCTGGGGCCCGATGAGCTGCCGCCGTCGCAGATCATGTCTCGGTCCGGCACGCCGGTCAAGCTTCTCGGCCGTGAGGACGCCAGCGTGTGAGTTTCCACTCCCATCTTTGCCTTCTGTTTTTAGTTCTAAAGAGTGTGACTTGGGAAGTTTTGGATTAGTTGTTGTTTCTGATCCTTTGGGATGCTGAGATATTTCCTTGTTTGGAACTTGGATGGAAGAAACTATGGGGGTGTACTAGGACCTGTGATGTTCCATGCTTATTGTTAAGCTCAGTGCTAGCCTGTTTGTTTTTTATGTGCCCTGTTGTTATATATTTGCTGTTATAGATTTTGAGAGAAATTTAGAGCTGTTGTTCATAGGATATATAGTGAAATTGTTGTAAGCTGTTAATTGTTTACTTTTTCGTGAAAAACTTGCAAAGGTGTTTTCATGGTATTCTGTGGTTAGATATATAGTGAAAATTATTTGATATATGAAGGCTCTAGGATTGAAAAACCAAACTAGAATAAGGTAATATGATTGATTTGTACCACTTATTCCTGAAGAATCTGCAAGATCTTGGCTTATGTATTTTTGGGGTTGCTATATTGTTTCTATGTTTAGCATGTTGGTTCTGCAGAGGAACTTTGATTTATGTGTTTGCTTTGTAGAAACCAAACAAATGTTGGTTGTGCAGAGAAAATTTGATTTTATGTTGGATGGGGAGATGTTTGCTTTGTAGAAACCAAACAGGAGGGAGGGAAGGAGTCCTTTACAAATTTCCCAATCTTCAACTCAAGTGAAATTGTACTGTGTAATATTTTGTCAAGTTACTGTTAACAATATATAAAGATTTATACTAGTCCTTTTGCTAATCCGTATTCTGGAATAGTAGCTGATATTTACTACAGTTTCATTTCCAATTCTATTTCATTTAAACCGTTTTCTTCAGCAATTAATATCCAGACTACACATTTATATTATCTGTTCATTTCTTAGAATACGGAATCACCTTGTGTAATTTGACTTTTTAAAACTTTGAAGCTTCTGACACATTGCTCCTTTTGTATTAACTATGCATCCTTTTGGTTATTCATAGCGACTGGTACAACCTTGAGAAATCAAAGCGTGTTAAAGCGTTCAGGTGTGGGGAGTTTGATGCTTGTATTGAGAGGGCAGAGGCTACTCAAAGTCAAGGGACTCTAGCAAAGAAAAGAGAGAAATATGCACGGAGAGAAGATGCTATTCTTCATGCTCTTGAATTGGAGAGGAAGCAGCTTGCATCGAAGCATCAGACTCAATGTTTCAGACCTGCTAACATTTCCGGTAAGTCCTCTTGTATGACAGAGTTGAAATAACTTTCTTCATGTTGTTACTTAAATAGTATACAAGAGCTTCATGGCCAGTATGCTGGATATAAAAGCTCAGCTCTTCATGAAATGCAGCTTGCACTAAACATCGCAAAGATCTTGGAAGTACTCGCTACAAGAGCAAAAAGAGTAAGAAACGGAAAGATGCATCTACTCATCCTGATACAAAAAGAGAAACTGAGCAGTACTTTCCCCATGCTGGCTCAAAGAGGTTTTCAGAGTATCTTTCATGGGGCACTTCTGAGAATCTTACCAGTACTAACCTGAATGACTTCTCCCATACGAGACATATTCAGGAAGGAGCAAGTTTAGAGAACAAGGAGAAAAGTACAATTGTGAAAAAAAATAGATCAGATGGAAGTGATTTTGAAGAATCTATCGAAAAATGTGACAGACGCCGGCCACTTGTTCAAGTTTTGCAGACCAGTGCAAAATTGCCTCATCATTCACAGCAGAATGATGATTATGGAACTGTCTTAATTGGGGGAGATAAGGATCCATCACCTGCGACCTACCGGGCTAAAAGAAGTAGATATGTATACCTGCCTAGTGATTCTGGTGAAACTCATAGTCATAGTGATTTACTTTCTGTACAGATGGCTTCTACAGGAGCAGATTTTGAGTCTGAGAGTTATCTACAGCATCCTGGTTCTTTTTCTGAGGGGCAGACATCTTCTGACCTTGTTGAGAAGCACATATCTGAGTCTTCAGAGAGGGAATGCTCAGAAAGTGAAACAGAAGATGATGCTGAGCTTTTGCAAAGTATGTGTGTACACCTAGCTAATATTTCTCCTTTTCAATGTTTACTAGTACGCATATACATGAATCTACATTGCCAAAACCGTTAGTAGATAGTTTTTGCATCGCCCAAAGTATGTGTTACCAAACAGTTTAGAGTATAGCATTGAAGTAATCAAATATAACATAAAGCACAGCATAATAAAGTACTAAAAAACGGATAGCTTTTTATATTGATATCATACTCAGTGGTATGTAAGTATAGATCATAAGCGTAGAAAAGTACAGCTAGCAGCTGAAGTCTACTCAATGTGTTTTTAATTCCCACCTCCTGGTCTTCCTTTCTTAAACATGGTGACACAAATGTTTGGCTTGCACAGATGCTGTCACTCGTAAAAAGCATTGATGATAGGAGCATATATGCAAGGTTGCCAGAATCGTGATCCTGAATCAGATCGGAGACATTCTGGTAGGATCGAATCGTAGAATTTAAGATGCTACCTGATTGTACCAAAAACATATCTTTTTTCCAATTTACCGTGTATTCCAAGAGTGATATGAGTGTTTATTTGGTTATTTGGCATCTAATTTGATTAATAAATGTATCTTATTCATGACTAGAATCATGTTTTAAATTCTATGTCATTGAGGGCTACGACTAGAAGAGTGATGTTATTAATATTACCATAATCTGATCATTTTACATAAAAAAGTAAAATAAATAGATAATCAAATTATTTTTTATTATTCCAAACCATTGAATCTTAATGTCTAAACTATTAACTATTTAGTACTTAACATACAATTTGAATTGAGGGATATGACACAACCAAACACCTAAATCTTTCATAATCTTGGATGATGCGTAATTCTACATGATTCTACGATTAGGATTGTGATTCCACCATAATTCTATTAGGTACGACTCAAGATGCGATTTGAGTCGGATTGGTTTCGTGGGATCGTAGAATCATACGACTAGAATCGTGATTTTAACAACCTTGCATATATGAAATGAACATGGTCCCAAATCCCTTACGTAAAACAAATTTCAATCTTTAGTTTCCCTAGCTTAAAACACATTTTGGACTTGCGTTTCTGACCTACCTGTATACCTCGTGGCAAACTCACCTATATACCCTCACTTGAATCATTCATGAAGTGAAGGACAGAAGGAGTTTATATGTACATGCACAGCTCAACTCAAGTGCACAGGGTTAAGGGTGAGGAAGAACTTAATTACCATAATTAATTACTGTATATTTTTTTGTCATGGTCAATTACTCAAATTAGAGGGAAGTCAGGATCAACATTAATCAGAACCGTTGGATGGTGTTGTTGATGAACAGTTATTTCGATTTCACAAGGCAAATATTTTAGAAGGCAGGAACAGTTTTGAATATGAGCCAATAGATGTGCTTGATCAGATGGTTAGAAATTGACTGGGTACATAAGGTGGAGGGATGTAGGAAGGAACACGACTCATATTTTTTTATAGTAGTATATAAGTATAGACTACAAAGATGCAGGAATAAGTCATCTTGTATAATCAAATTTTATGCTTAAACATACCCTGGAATCACTAGCATTTCTTTATCAAATTTATCACTCACACGTCTTTGTTATGTGGGGTAAGGTAGAGCTGAAATGAGCAGTTGCATATGTTTTCTAATGGCTGCTTTGTGTTGCATGCATTCTATTAGCTTGTGTGCTGCCTTTCCTTTTTGGCTTATATGAATCCTGCCATTCGTGGAATCGGGGCGTTGCCTGGTTCAAGAACAAAGAGATAGCCAGAAAGATCTAGATAATTCCTCAAAATATGTAAAGCATGCCGTTGTTTTGATTTCTGTTTTACTCTAGCTAAGCCTTCATTACCGCGGTTCAGATTCTATTACTATACTTCCATTGTTGTGTTCTAGTTCTGTGCAGATTTGAATTTTGCCTTGTTTGATCACCTTTGTTGTGGCGGTCTTTTGGGCAGGTGCTAATATGATTCTTCCTCCAAAGTCACGCACCCGTGATCCTTATTTCCTTCCGGCTTCTGACAAATTCAGGCATGTGGATAATGATGATAATGAGGTGACCTATTCTAATTGTATGCATCAGTTGAATGAATCAGAGGAAGAGGCTGGTTCTTCTGAGCTGGGTGTCTCCCAATGGCGTATGAAAGGTAAACGTAATAGCCGTAATGCAGCAAAGAGATCAGTGGATATGACAGATGGAAATCCCTGGTTATATAGACCCAATGGTTTCATGCAAGGATCTCTGTATGTGACAAATGGTAGAAATCATAGAAAAGACAGTATGCAAACATCCAATCGGCAATTGCTTGAGCAAAGTTTTTACCAAATCAAAGAGGAGCTCAATTACAATTCTGATGAAACAGATTTATTTGAGGGGACAGACCATTCAGAGGTTAACTTGTACTATTGTAGAACGTACCCTTCATCCTTGAAGGCTACAAGAGATCTTAGCCGAAGCTACAGTTATTTTAATGGCTACGAAAATGATTCTTCCAAGATTTCTCCCCTAAACAGGGATGCAGATAAGATATTCCGTGTTAATCGGAATGCATATTGGGATGGGTCTTCATTTTACCAAAAGTACAGTTCGCGTCTTGGTGGCATGGGCCCAATTTTGTTTGATGTTGACTTGAAGGTCCAGGCCAGCTACCAGGGAGAGCATGTTCCTCTTGTTTGCTTAATGAGCAGACTGAATGGCAAAGCAATTGTTGGACACCCTATCCAAATTGAAATACTTGAAGATGGTTCCACGGATCACCTGGTTTCTTGTGGTGATATTAGTCTGGAAGATAGAACAGGAGCTCCACCTGCTTGCCGTACAGGCAGGAGGACTGCCATGCAAAGAATTCCCCGTTCTAATCCTTCAGGAGCATCAATGGATGTTGATGATGAAGGTGGCTTTGCATATCCAGACTGGGAGATGAAACCAGTCTTTAGAAAATACTCAACTTCTTCAAACCACCAGGTTAAGGTTGATAAGAAAAGCATGTCAAACGCCAGGAGGTCATCGGCGTATAAGTCTCAAAAGAAGCACTCCAAGAAAGCAAGCCTGTCAAGCCAGAAGGTCAGAACCCTCTCTTCCATTTCCACTGGAAAAAGACATCATGGAGAAGGTGGTCAAGCAAAGGCGCATAGGCGCGGTGGCATTTTTGGTGGCCTTATCGAAACAGAGGGTGTGGTTCCACTAGTCACATGCGTCCCCGCGAAGGTTGTGTTCACTAGGATATTGGAAGCAGTTGGCAGGCCACCTCTAGCTGTTGCTCACCGTGTTAGAATGGCTAGTCCTGCAGTGCGAGATCCATCATAGGCATCAACTGTAGTGCTAATTATGGTTGGTATTGGTTTGCCAGCCTTGGGCCTGCAGGTTTCCTGTACATTTCTGTTAATTGAAGAGGCAACCCATTCAATCATTTGGGCTACATCAGTGAAGAGGCAGATTGACATGGTTGCTTCGTGATAACTTGGGAACAGCTGATCACTAATTGGCAGTGGTGACATGTAAAGATCAATAGCGCTTATATATTTCTAACCGGAGGTTGAGATCAGCTCTCATGACGACTGCTGCTCGGTTCTCACACAGCAGTTGAGCCAACGACTTCATGGAGGGGCATTCTTTGAAGAGCAACTAGCGTTGGTAACCACGGCTTTTGGAATAGCTGTCTCGTGTAAAGTACTAACTTCAGCATTTTAGGATGTCTATTTGCTAGCTAAACTTCTCCATCATCATATAGCCAATAGGTGATTAGGTTAATTTTCTGACGGTGTCATGTCTAATGCTCTCAATTATATTTCAGATCTGCCTGCTATTTATTGTCGAGAATTAATAGCTGCTTCCACTGTATGTTTGGAAGCATGTGTAGCAAGTCAATGTACCTGTAGTCAATGTACCTATGTTCTTTTTAGCTGATTTTTTTTTGCTTTGGCTTCTTTCAGTGATCATTGTTTACGGGCGCTCAGTTGGACTTTTATAAGCTGGTTTATGGTTTGTTTTGCACTGTAGTTAGTTTATTTTGCACTGCAGATGCTTGCGGCTTTTTGGCGTAATTGAATTTAATTTTTTTAAAAAAAACAGGTTAGTATCACGGATAATACAAATGAATACGAAAAAAAGATAAAAAACTAAAAAGTCAGAAAAAGATGGAATTGAAAAGCTAGAGGCATAAGCTGGTTTATGTAAGCTGAAACGAATGTCTTGCCTAAAAGAATATGTCAGAAATCTCGTGAATTTTCCGTTATACGCAAAAAGATTATTTTTGTGTATACTCTAGTTGCGTGTCATTGCAGCATTGCTCTTTATGTAGGGGTCAATGTCTACTATTTCAATTTCCGTTTCAAGATATTCTTCTTGTTCGCGTGAATAATCATGTACACCGTAAACTGGACCCATATGGCCATATACCATTCTAATCGACTGCCACGGATCTTCTACTCATTTTGCGTAGTCATCTACTCCTTGGGTTCCATCTCTCCTCTCTTTTCGACAACCGGCGCCACATCCCCCGCCTCGATGGCGCCAGCCACAGGGCCTCCCCCCCGGTTACAGTCCAGCCTTGGCCGTCCAGGTGGCCAAGGCCCACAGCTGGGCCCCCTACGATGCCGGGGCCGTCGCGCCGCCCTCCCTCGTGCGGAGGATCTAGAAATCAATGGTGGATGATGCGTGAAGAAGCTACGAGAGATGCGGTCATGTAGGTTTTGACACGTGATAAGTTGAAAAGTTAGAATTTTGAAAAACTTGTGTTAGAAAGAGTTTCGGGTCCCTTATTTGTTGGAATTGGATTAGAACTCGTGGGTTTAGGATAAACCCAGATTTTAGACCCTAGACTATAAAATAGAGATAAGATTGGAGGTTAACCCTGTAGCTTTTGAAGATACTAATATCGTGCTAGGGTTTAAAAGCGCTAGAAGGGTATTTTGTAGTCAGCATGATTTAAAAATAAATTAGATCTATTTGAAAAAAAACTGCGGTGGCGTCTCGTCTTCGTCTCCGTCGGACGCGGCGTTTCCTTGCGCGTCGTGACGTCCCACGGATACTAAAGTCTATTATAGCCGGGGGGATTGCATCCCCCGCGCGAGGCCACGTCCCCATGCACACACGCCGCGTGCGGGGAATCTTCGTCGGTCACCGACGCATTTTCCTCCGGTTTTCCGAAATTACGTCTGGTCCTTCGTTCTCGCAAAAATGTCCCCGAAAATTTTTAGGTCCTCGAAATTTTTTGCCCTCCGTTTTCTTGGATGGCCCCGCGTTTTGAAATTGCGCGTGTCTCCGTTTTTTACGTCAGGTCCTCGGTTTTAGAAAAACCCTCCATCTTTCTCGAAAATGCGTTTTGGCCCTCCGTTTTTTTTAAAAACTCCTCACGAATTTTCGCCTCTTTTATTTTTGTATGTACGGTGGCTGGCGCGCGTGCCGCGCCAATGCTTCTAGTTATCTCTACACGACGCGGTGCGGCTCAAAACCTTGCCTCAGTCGGCGCGACACTCCACGGCGTTTCTTCACATGCGGCTTGACTTCATAGTCTCGCTTCAATCGTTGTGCTCCGTCAACGTCCTGTCTTCTCTATAAAGTGCTTGATTTTTCTATTCCGTGTGAGACAACAACCACTAGAAAGTTAGGAGAGAGAGTAAATAGTTTAGCCAAAGTAGCAGCACGTGGGTTTAGAAGGCAAAGGCTGTGTTCAATATGGCTTAAGTTTATGGTTTAAGTTTATTTTTGTACTATTTATAATTTTGTTTTTTTTTCTGAATTTTTGATTTTTTGAGTTTTTTTGTCGGTTTTTTTTCTCGTATTCATTTGCGTTGTCTGTGATGGGCTAACATATTTTTTATATTTTTCAAATTTTTAAAATTTAATTATGTTAAATAAGCCTCATCACCATGATGTTTTTTTCACCACTACGATGTTTTCAACCATAAGCTTTCAGCTTTCAGCCGAACCGATCACCACCTTGATTAGCTTTGGTTGGATTGCACCGATCATTTGTTTTCTTGCTTTTTGGTCACAGTAGTGCTCATGATAGCATGGTTTCTATTTTCTATTGATCTACTGCTAGTATCTAGGGCCTGTTTGGGACTGCTCCGCTCCGCTTTTTTCACCCGCTCCACCAACTTCACCATGGAGCGGCTCCACTGTGGAGTTCCCGGGCGGTGGTCTGTTTGGCACGCAGCTAGCTCCAGCTCCAGGAATGTAAGATTTCCCTGAGAAAGGTCCAATGTGCCCCTGAATGATATTTAGTGTATGTTTTGATGTCTGCGGAGCATATATAACTGAAATTTTTTTGTTGCCAATTGAAATATGATGTACAATATTATAATCGCAATTAATTTATTCGAGAGAACCAAAAAACAAATATTTTGGTCAAATAATTCTATCCTTTTGTCCCATAAATTACAACGTGCATGATAGATAATTAACAAAGTCCATCATTCGAATACAAATAATTGTCCATAGATAACATGAAAGTAGTTTAAACCAAAATGACTACGAATGCAAGTGTTCCGATACATAATTCTAGCTCCAAGCTAGAGAAATAGCGGTTGCCAACTCATCACGGAATGCATCCATGGTAGGAGCTCCCACGGCCTTCAGCACGATAAAATCTGCATCCGGCGCAGTTGCACAAGCCCAATAGCTCGATGAAGTAATCCACGTAACGGGTGCACAATCAAAGAATCGGATGCGTGAAAGTGCATTAGATAAAGGGAAAAGAATACAGTATATGTCAGTGTGAAAATCACAATTACAGTATATTTCCGGTCAGCACACAGTTTAATCTGTCTTTGTCAACACGACAAAACATTAAAAGATGAATCACCCAGAGGATGATTAAATCTAAATCTAATGGGAATCGTGAAGCCAGAATTAGCTCTATCCCAAGACAAAAGGTCAAGAAATTACCATATAAAATTCTTGAGTGAGCGACTGGCTATAATCATAACGATAGGCATTGTGTCACCACAAAATCGTTTGTAAAATACAAATTAGAACAAAAAATGCACATTTAGGTTTTCCGGACGTAAAATTCGTAAATCTCATATTGCTAGCCGACGAGTCTTGGCTCTCACAGTGTTTAGAAAATTCATGTACCGGATGTAACCCCAACGACATTATTTTGTGGACAGTATATCATATGCCATGAAGTGTACTTTTTACCTTCTCAAGAACCACATCTCATGTTTTGTATCGGTTCTCGACAATCACAAACCATTTGTTCTATTGTCAAGTAAACCGATAAGACCAAACAACATTCTATAAACTATGGAGCGGGGAAGAAGCAAGACTATCACCACACGCCTTTAGCGGCTTGAACACACGCTTAGAAGTAAAATAACAACTGTGAACACAACTTTGGCGTGTTTCGGTTGTCATGGAAGGAAAAGTAAATGGCAAAACACCACTTTACCAAAGATCCCTGCTCTCTCTGCCTAAATCTAATGTTCTAAAATGATCCTCAACACTTTAGCGACTTCAAGATATTCTTGCCTGTTGTAGAGACAAAGAATACTTACTTGAATACTGAAGTGTCCCAAGATTTGTTTCACCCCACAATTCCTCGCATTAAATTATAAATCTTTGAATTAATCGAGAGATTCATATCGTGAACAACGTCGTAATAAGATGAGTAAACTATTGGCATATTTCCTAAATAAAATGTGCTATTCTTTTCTTTTCTTCTTCTTTTGAAGCATATGGCAACAAGCCGCTCCAACTGCACAAGCAAAGCGTATATTATAGAAATGTTTGTCTACAGATATCGCACCATATTGAGCCTACCAACCGAAAAAATATTGGTGGAACATCTCGAGACATACTATGAATATGCTTGGGTTGAATATGCTTTAGGTTCATGCCCACAACGAATTAACAGGATATTTGAAATGAAGCAAAGGAAAGAAGGAAGAAATGGCAATCACCCGTCCTCAAGATATGCAAGAAATGAAACCAACACGGCTTTTCCAAGACTAGACCAAGTCCACATGACATCATCCCCTTGCAATAACAAATAGAGCCATCACATCTGTTGTTTCTTCAACCAAGACTGCGTTACATGGTGAAGGAAGGAAGATTTAAAAGAGGCGAAATCAATCACCCAAAAGGAAAAGAAGATTAGATACAAATGCTACTAATAATAGGTAAGAGAATCAAAGGAGCGGACGGACCTCCCGAACCGGTGGCAGATCTGCGCTTGTCCCATAAAAGACCCGTGAGTCGCAGCGGCGGTCTCCGTGGTGGCGGTGGGGCACATGGCCTTGCAGGAGGAGACGGGAGAGAAGGACGGCACGGCAGGGCAGCGCAGGAGAAGAGGCGGCTCGGCGAGGTTAAGCCAGGCACCGGAGGCCGGAGAGAGAAGATCAATCTCGTGGCGTTGACTGACCGCCGCTTCCTTCTGGGATGCGGGAGGAGGGGCGGCGGGGAGGGGCGCGTCGCGGGAGGGGGCGGAGAGGACGATGACCCGGCGCGGGGTTGGGGAGAAGAGGAGTCGCGGTGGGTGGGGAACGGAAAATATATCGAAGCGAATCGGTACGGAGGCAACTGTGTAATGGCAGTGGGTGGGTAATTTTTTACCAACTCCACGAGGAGGTACATAAGTCTGGTTTCTGGAGTACCCCTTGAGGAGCTCCACAAAAAACGTGGAGTTGGCCCTAGCTCTACCTTTTTTTCCTGGAGTGGAGTTTGTGGAGTTGACGTGTTTGGCTAGCAAAGTTGGGAGCGGAGCTGAAAAAACTGGAGCGGAGCAGTCCCAAACAGGCCCCTAATCAAGTTCAATTAGTGATTGATTTTGCATGCATGCTAGTGAAAGGATTGCATGGTAACGCACAATACCTATGAAAGTGATGCTTCTCATTTTTATTCGGCTGCTACAGGTTGTAGGCAAAAGCAATAGGCAGGATCCAACGTTGGTTTTTAATGTGCTGCTACAGTACCTGTCTACAGTCACTCGAGAAAGAAATATTTCCTTTCTGTCTTTTTGTGTGCTTTTTGTAATTAGCAGGTAAGAAAACAAGACAATATATTTTGGAAAAAAATTCAGAGAGTGATTGCAATCATTCACCTCCCACTCTGATTGCCATTGACGATCCTATAAGTGGTATTAGAGCAGGTTATTATGGCGTCAGAGAGGTATGTGAATCGTCCCCCATGCTAGATGGTACTGATTTTGCTTTTTAGAAGTGTCGGATGCAAACTTATATTGAGGCTCAATGTATTGATATTTGGAAAAAAGTTTCTACACCATATGAGGTTCTTGCTGCTGTTACTAATTTAAATAAAGCAAATGTTGATGTAAATGCTCAAGCTCGTAACTTGCTATTTCAAGAGATTTCTCTAAAGAGTTTGATCGTGTAGCTCATATTAATTCTGTCCATTTAATATGAAAAACTCTTTGCGATTATCATGACGGAACCACTAAAATCAAGAAAGTGCGTAAAAAATTTATCAAAAAGAATATTATGATTTTGCTATGAAGCCTAGCGAATCCATTGATGATCTCTTTGCTCGTTTTGAGAAAATATTGAGTAATTTGTGCGGTGTTAATGTTATTCCTGCTGATGAAGATAATGTAACTAAAATTTTGATATCTTTATGTTCTGAGTGGTTGATGGTTGTTACGACTATTAATCAAACTGTCGATCTAGATACTTTAACTATGGATGATCTTTATTCTAGATTGAAAACGTATGAGATGGAAGCTTTGCCATCTAAGATTGATAAATCTTTATCTTTAGCACTTGTGACTAACCCCGTGCAGGCTGCTTTGTCGAGTACTTTGTCTTATGTTTCTTTGTATGCTTTGTTTTCTTTTTTAGAGGAACAGTTCGAGCAGCTCCCTGAAGAGGATCTGGTGTTGATCTCCTCACGAGCATACAAGACACTCAACAATGTGAGGATGAGGAAGCGAGGTGGCGTGTCAGGTCCGATCAGATGCTATGAGTGTGGCGAACCAGGCCACATTAAGATGGATTATCCTAAGCTCACGGGAAAGGTGATTAAGGAAGAAAAGAATTATTGTCGTCGGCCATCCAAGAACAACACCAAGGGTAGAAATTTTTGTCGCAAGTTTGCTAAAAAGGTTCTAGCCGCTCTCGAGCATCTTGATTTGAGCGATGTGAAATATGTGAGCTGCGATGACAGTGACGATGATGCTAAAGGTAAGAAGAAGAACAATCACGACTTCGCGGACATGTGCTTCATGACAGGCAATAACAATGATGACGACGACAGTGATCCCGATGAGGTAAGATCATCATATGATGAGCTTGAAGATGGTTTGATTAAACTTGCTATTGAATTAAAAAAAACAAAACAAAAATTGAAAGAAAATAATGGTGTTGTTGAAAGCCTAAATTCTGAAATTAATAGACTTAGTGTTTTAATTTCTGATGATGAATCGAGTGAGTCTTGCCAAATTTTACATTCTGAGTTGGAGGCTGCTAGATCTATTAATGCATAAAATCTGGTTCAACTTAGGGATGTAATTGATAAATTTGATGAATTAAAATTTACACATGACTCTTGTGATGAAAAATTAAATAAGAGAGTTTTGAAAGATTTAGTAAGAAAGTTTATATTGGCTTTTAAAAACTGCTTTTCTATAGTAAATAGTTTTCTAGGCACATAGCTTTGATATGGAATGACTTTTCAAGATGGGATCTACTAGTCGATTGTAGTATATATTGCAATAATTTTATTTATATCGGCCAAAATCGCTTGCGAGTATCTCCCTCTATAAGCTGATATTATTTATAAGCCAAAGCTAAAAGTATACATGAACGGACCTTTAGTTAGATCCTCTGTCCAGTTCGGCCAGTTTCCGCAATGAACAACGCAAATAGCACGGAGTAAAATTATCGATGGAACAATTGGCAGAAATGGGACATCGATTTGAAACTTAAATGTTGCATTTCTGTAGGTTGCTGCATTCCTAATTCATGAGTCGGTTTTTTTAGGCTGTGGCTTTTGCTTTTAGCTTATGGTTTTTGAATTCTGATTGTTCGAGAGAGACAACACGTAGAGAAAAATAGTTGCATATGATTTTTGCCAGTATAGCTGAACTCAGTACAATGTCTACTATAATCTATCTACAGACATTGTCTTAAAAAAGCACATCGTTTAAAAGCTAGTTACTATAGTAATAAAAGACAAAGTCTAAGCCTAAGCCCCCCCCGAAGGCAGCTTGAGATAACATAAAAAATAAAATCTAGCATTTAATTTAAACCTTATGAATTTATTTTGTTACTTTTTAACGTACCTTAGTACACTCATGATGCATACTTGATATGTTTTATAATTTTTATATTCCTTAAAATTGATTAACTGATACATATACATATGTGTTTTATTTGAAGCAAGGCTCTCTTCTGCTTTCGAGGCACGCAAGACGACCATGGTGGATCGTGCTGGTAGCCAAGACGCAAGACGAGGAGTCGGGCGTGGCTAGGCCGTCGCCTTGGCCCAACGTACTGGCATGGCACATTACACATAGTGTTGGGCCGGGTATGGTCGAGCACGGCACGCCCGTTCATTTTAATATAATGTATATATTTTTCATTTTTGAATTTTTATAGTTAATTTTATAAGTATAAATAATTTTATTTGTATTTTTAAAAATTTGTATATTTTAAGAATTTTCTCATATTTTTTAAAAATTTCATAGTAAATGAGCTAGATGGGTCTCTTAGCCTGTCGGGCTGAATGGGTCTAGGCTAGCATGGTACGCCCGTCAGCTCGCTACGCCTGTTTGGTAACAGCTGCGGCTTATGACTTTTGGTTGAAATTTTTGAATTTTGACTGTTTATGGTACATATTACGGAGAGAGATACTCACTTGCGATTTTGGATGATACAGATATTGGGCTTTTAACATGTACATCGTTTAACTTGTAGACTCCGTCTTACATACTCCGTTTAAAAGTTAGATACTATAGTAAAAGCCAAAAGTCGTCAGCTTTAGAGAAAAAAACAGGCCCTAGGCCATACCTGGGCTAGGCTATACAAGGCGTGATACCTGTTTGGACAGATCTGACCTAGAAGTTGTATTACTCCGAAAGCCCCATCACCGTTTCCAAATGTATTACTCCGAAGCAGAGTAAAAAAAACTGTCCACACTTACCAGCGACGCCAGAGGGAAGCCTCTTGATTTCCCCCAATTCAATTTCCGCCGCAGGATCCCGCGCTCCCGTAATCCCCACCCTTCGTTCCCCAACCCATTATCCACCACGTGACCCCCGCCTCGCCCCAAAATTCAAAATTTGAATCCCTCGACCGTTCGCCCACTTCAATAGCACTCCCTTTTTACCCCAGATCCCCAATTCTCCCAATTCGCAATCCGCCACCGTCCCCACCCCGAAACCCTAGCGCACACAACCTCTGTGTCGCCATGGCGGCCGCCGCCATGAAGCTCCCGTTCCAGTCCAGCTCCGCGCACAACTCCGCCGCGGGTGGCGGCACCGGCAAGACCATCGAGGAGATGTACCAGAAGAAGACGCAGCTGGAGCACATCCTCCTGCGGCCGGACACCTACATCGGCTCGGTGGAGAAGCACACCCAGACGCTCTGGGTCTACGAGGGCGGCGCCATGGTGCAGCGGCCCGTCACCTACGTCCCCGGCCTCTACAAGATCTTCGACGAGATCCTCGTCAACGCTGCCGACAACAAGCAGCGCGACCCCACCATGGACGCCCTGCGGGTCGAGATCGACGCGGCCGGGTGCTGCATCTCCGTCTACAACAACGGAGACGGCATCCCCGTCGAGGTCCACCAGGAGGAGCGCGTCTACGTTCCGGAGATGATCTTCGGCCACCTCCTCACCAGCAGCAACTACGACGACAACGTGAAGAAGACCACCGGAGGGAGAAACGGCTACGGAGCCAAGCTCACCAACATCTTCTCGACGGAGTTCGTGATCGAGACCGCTGATGGGCGCCGACTGAAGAAGTACAAGCAGGCGAGATATTCATCTGCCCCTTAAGCTTTTTTCAGTTGTTTATTTTGGTTTTCGACGGTGGATTAGTTTAGAAATGGAAATTTGTGACAGATCTTGTTACATGAATGAGAGACTAGAATGTTTGGCTTTGGATCCATAGTTCTGTTGATGTGCCATCTGATCGTAATTAAAGTGCTTTTGGTCGTGATCAGTTTATAGTTTACAATCTGGTCACACGAGTATTGGAGTGTGAAACTGGAATGTTAGATTGGTAGTTTAGTATCTGTATTGTTTGGTTGGGCTAAAAGGGTTGAGATTTTTTAGGGTCAGTCCAAGATTTCTTGTCTGCTACATGACCAGGTTACTTCAGAGTTTTCCCTTTTAGTGTAGTACTGATCTGAATGTTGTTTGGAACAGTAGTTCGTAGCATTGGTCAGTAAGGTTTACTATGAACACAAGTATCTAATTTAAAACTGACCATTAGGATGTAGATGGTACAGTCAATATGAATTAATTTGTCTTGTACTTTGTTAAGGGAGAGCCACCCAAATTAATATTCTCGGATATGGATGCATGATGTTCCTCCTTGAATACCTGTGCAGATTTTCTCTGAAAACATGGGGAAGAAATCGGAGGCCCAGATAACCAAGTGCAAGCAGGGGGAGAACTGGACCAAGGTCACCTTCAAACCTGACCTTGCCAAGTTCAACATGACCCATCTCGAGGATGATGTCGTAGCCCTCATGAGGAAGAGAGTGGTTGATATGGCGGGCACTCTTGGCAAAACTGTGAAGGTTGAGTTAAATGGCCAGAGGGTGCCAGTAAAGAGCTTTTCAGATTACGTGGACCTGTATCTCCAGTCCGCTTCCATGGACGGACATGAGCTCCCAAGGTTTAATGATAGTTTCAGACAAACATCGGTTTCAGTTTTTGAGTGTGATGTCCAAAGCTCCCATGGTGGCGTTTCTGATCACCCACATTTGTCTTTCTTTCAGGGTTTACCAAAAGGTAAATGATCGGTGGGAGGTGTGTGTGAGTCCAAGTGAAGGGCAGTTTCAGCAGGTAAGTTTGGGTTAAGTTCCTGTGCAGGTCCCTTCTTGTGCTGTTGTTACAATTGAATCTCACACATTATTTGCGTTGCAGGTCAGCTTTGTAAACAGGATTGCAACCATAAGGGGTGGAACTCACGTTGACTATGTCACTAACCAAATCGCCACCCATGTGATGACCATTGTGAATAAGAAGAACAAGCATGCTAACATGAAAGTGCATAATGTGAAGAGCCATTTGTGGGTCTTTGTTAATGTGCTCATTGACAACCCTGCCTTCGATTCACAGACCAAGGAGACCTTGACCACTCGTCAGGGAAGTTTTGGGTCCAAGTGTGAGCTTTCTGAGGATTTCCTTAAGAAGGGTATGCGATGAACTCACTTTGGTAGCCTCGATTTGTGTACTGTGGCTGCACCACTAATGCTAATGTTTACTTCTTACAATTGCAGTTGCTAACTCGGGTGTCGTCAACAATCTCCTATCTTGGGCTGATTTCAAGCTAAGCAAGGAACTAAAGAAGACTGATGGAAGCAAGAGGTCAAGACTTTATGGCCTCCCAAAGCTTGAGGATGCAAATGACGCTGGTGGTAAGGATTCTGACAAGTGCACCTTGATCCTGACTGAAGGAGACTCAGCAAAGGCTCTCGCCGTGAGTAACGTGAACTTACTGAATGCAATGTATACTTCTACTATCAAACTGAAGTTCACTTTTCTTTTTCTGTAGATGGCTGGCATATCTGTAGTAGGAAGAGATCACTATGGTGTGTTTCCTCTCAGGGGAAAACTATTAAATGTGAGAGAAGCAAGCCATAAGCAGATAATGGATAATGCAGAGATCCAGAATATAAAACAAATCCTTGGTTTGCAGCATGGAAAGCAGTACGATAGCATAAAAGGCTTGAGATATGGCCATCTCATGATAATGACAGATCAGGTTGGTCTGTTAACACCTCCAATTCTATCTCAACATGTCAAACTCAAGTTGCTTCATCGCTCATATTTTAAACTAATAAAATTTTAGGACCATGACGGTTCCCACATCAAAGGGCTGCTGATCAACTTCATTCACTCATTCTGGCCATCTCTCCTTAAAGTTCCATCTTTCTTGGTTGAGTTCATCACTCCAATTATCAAGGTATGATCTCTTGGGGTTCATCTGTCAGATGCATCTTTTCTGAAGTTACAACAGTTATTCATAGTTCCATACTAAATTTGTCATTTGAAGGAGTTATTGCTCTGTGCCAGATTAAGTATATTTTATAAAATGGCTGGTTCGCAGCTATAATAATAATTGGATTTATTGTCCAGGCAACCAATACCAGGAACAAATCTGTTCTATCATTTTACTCAATGCCAGAGTATGAAGCGTGGAAAGAGAGTCTAGGGGGAAATGCAAGTGGTTGGTCTATAAAGTACTACAAGGTCTGCTTTTCCCTCTTTGTTTTGTTGTTCTATACTTCTGTTACGGTTTCACCACCTGAGGGCGTTTTTTCTCTCCTTACTTTTGGGTGGTGGACTATTATCTTGTGTTAGTGAGTGATCTTTAGCTGAAGAGACCGTTGGTGTAGCTGAGATTAACTGAATTCTGAATGGTACAGGGGCTGGGAACAAGCACAGCCACAGAAGGTAAGGAGTACTTTAAGGAAATTGGCAAACACAAGAAGGATTTTGTCTATGTGGATGACAAAGATGGTAATGACATCGAATTAGCATTCAGCAAGAAAAGAATTTCTGATAGGAAAGACTGGCTTAGCAACTTTCAGGTTAGCTCTTGCATCTTTTCTCAGTTTAATATAGGTTTGTTTGTATTCTGGATCGAAACTAATACACAGACAAAATTTCAGCCTGGAACTTACCTTGACCAATGCGAGAAACACATCAAATACAGTGACTTTATCAACAAAGAGCTGATACTCTTCTCGATGGCAGACCTGCAGCGGTCAATACCTTCAATGATTGATGGCCTTAAACCAGGCCAGAGGAAGATCTTGTTCTGCTCGTTCAAGAGGAACTTTCTTAAGGAAGCTAAGGTGTGCCATCTGAAAGAGTTTTGGAATTTGTGTATTTGAGATCATCAAAACGTATCGCTGAATTTCTACTATCACTTCTATTGACTGCAGGTGGCACAATTCTCTGGTTATGTGTCAGAACACTCAGCATACCACCATGGCGAGCAGAGTCTAGCAAGTACGATTATTGGAATGGCTCAAGATTTTGTTGGCTCCAATAACATCAACCTTTTGCAGCCCAATGGCCAATTCGGTACCAGACATCAGGTGGGATAATAATGATGTAAAAGCTAAGTACTATATGGTGCTTTGAATTGACCCTGTTCTTTGTAACTCATTCTTCACATGCTTCTTTGCGTGTTTACATTCATTTCAGGGAGGCAAAGATGCTGCTAGTGCTAGGTACATCTTCACCAAATTGTCACCTATCACTCGTTTAATTTTTCCAAAGGATGATGACATTCTTCTTAACTATTTGAATGAAGATGGGCAGTCAATTGAACCCACATGGTAATACTTGCTCTTGGAAGATTCATCCTCTAGGTAATACACGTCCTTGGAAGCACCTAACACATGCCTCCTTTTCTTCAGGTATGTGCCAATCCTTCCCATGGTTTTGGTCAATGGAAGTGAAGGCATTGGCACTGGATGGAGCAGCTATATCCCAAACTATAATCCAAGAGATATTGTTGCTAATCTGAGACGTTTGCTAAATGATGAGCCTATTGAACCAATGGACCCATGGTACAGGGGATTCAAGGTCAGTAACGTGCATTGATTATGTTACACTAACAATGCGGCTCTTTTTATAAAAAAACTAATGGATGTATTGTGCAAAATTTCTATTCACAACCCAACAGGGCTCTATTAAGAAGACCAGTACAAAGGCAGCTGGTGTCACATATACCATCACTGGTATTGTAGAGGTTGTTAACACCACTACGCTGAGGATTACTGAACTGCCAATCCGCCGCTGGGCTCAGGATTACAAAGAATTTCTTGAGTCTATGGCTCCAGATAAGGAGAAGAAGGACAAGGAAATATTTATCGAGGTAGTTAATTACGCAAAGTGTTCCTTCACTTGAGCTTTGATGTTTCCCTAATAAATTATGTTCTTCTGTCACAATCAATTTACAGGATATCAGGGTGCATGGTGATGAAGCAGATGTGGAGTTTGAGGTCATCTTGAGCGAGCAAAATATGAATATAGCTAAGCAAGAAGGCCTGGAGAAGAAATTCAAGCTGACAACTACAATTGGAACAACAAACATGCACTTGTTTGACTCAGATGGTAAAATTCGAAAGTATGAAACTCCGGAGGAAAGTAAGTATCTAGCATCTACCTATTTTGTTGTTACAGTCCTTATTTTTCCTGCTTGTCACTGAATTTATGCACTTTTTTTCAGTACTTGAAGAGTTCTTTGCGTTGAGGCTTAAATTCTATGAGGAAAGAAAGGTACTTGAAGTGTTAAATTCTTTGCATTTTTTTCAGTACTTAAAGTGTTAAATTTGTTCCTTTTCTGTGTTGTTATAATTGCAGAAGACCACAATAACTAATTTATGTTGTGCAGAAAGCATTGTTGGAAAATATTGAGCTGGAGCTGAGGAAGCTTAATAACAAAGTTAGGTTTATTCGTTGTGTTGTTGAGGGCAATATCATTGTCAATAACAGGAAGAGGGCAGAGCTGTTCCTGGAACTTCAGGTGAAGGGCTTTGACGCTTTTCCAAAGAAAAAAAAGAGGGCCGAGCCAGCTGCTGTAGGAGCTACAGAAGAGGACGACGATAATGAAGAGAGTACTGAAACTGCAAAAGGAGTTAATGCAAGTGACTATGAGTATCTCCTCTCAATGTCAATTGGTACCTTGACTCTGGAGAAGATACAGGAGCTCAATGCAGAGAAGGAAAAATTAGAGAATGATGTTGAGGAAGTGAGGAAAACACCGCCAAAAACATTTTGGTTGAGAGACCTTGACGCTTTTGAGAAGGAGCTGGAAGTAAGCAGCGCTGCCCTCTGATGTTTTCGGTTAATGTTTTGTGTTTCACTTGTCACTCATCGAATTTGATGCAGGTGCTTGATAAAAAGGATCAAGATGCTGCGGATGAGAGAAAAGCTAAGAGAATTGCCAGAGAGGCTGAAGCAGAGGGAAAAACAGCACCCAAGAGACAGCCTAAAAAGACTGCAGCTAAATCTCGGAAGGTGGAAAGTACCACGAGTGATACTACAGGTATCTATTGTTCCACTACACTGCTATGTTCCGCATTGCCTTCTAGTGGGATGAAGTAATTGAAATTGTTCGCTCGTTCATTACAGGGAATGCTGCTGAACCAGTGGTTGCAAAGCGTGCGGCACCACGGAAGAAAACAGCTGGGAAGGTGGGAATCGTCATGTGCCAATCCTTAAGATAGACTACCTATTATCTGTCGCTCTTTACTGATAAAATAATCAAACTTTTGAAGGCAAATTCGGCTGGGAGTGATGATGAAGATTATGGAGCAGCAATTGCGAAACCAGCAGCACAAAAGAAGAAACCAGCCAAGAAGGTTGGATCCTTAAGCAAAAACCTCATCTTTTTGTGTCATAATTTATCTATTGCTTTTACAAGTAAATTTAACAATTTCATAGGAAAGTGCACCGGTGAGTGATGACGATGACGATATAGGCACACTACGACACCGTCTGGCTGCTTATAATCTTGGATCGTCTTCAGATCATACTGGTAACACATAAGTGCAATCCCGTGTTTGTGATACAAAAATATTCATCTCTGGGCGTACTGTTTCGAAAGTCTAAACTGGTGATGTAACCACTTTTGCAGCCATGGAAACTGAGACTACAGAAGAAGAGCAGGACGAAAAGAAAGGGAGGAAGGAACCAAGCAAAAGAGGGGCAGCAAAGAAGGCCTTGTCATCCTTAACCGAAGTATCTGATGAGGACGAACCAGTGCCCATCCATGAGAGCGAGGACGAAGATTTTGCCGTGGAAGAAGTGCAGATTGAGAAGAAAACTAGAGGAAGAAAGCCCGCTGCCGAGAAGCCGAAGGCTATCACCAGGAAGAGGGCGCCAGCTCAGGGCAAGGCCATCAGGCAGAAAGTGATGGAGGAAATGTTCGAACCTACAGAGGACAGCAACTCCAGTGCTCCTCGCTTCCACAAGAAGAGCGGCTCGGTTCTGCAGAGAGGCGCGAGCGCTTCGACGAGCCCTGAAGATACTGAGACTTCCCCCTCCGGCAGCTCTGCTGAGCCAGTTGCACCGGCGGGGAGAAGGCCAACAACTAGGGGGAAGAAGAAAGATTATGCTATTGAGATCGACGACTCCGAAGATGAAGTGCATGACTTAAGCGACGATTCTGACTTCGAGGAGGACGATGACTGAATTCCCTGAATCAACTACCAGAACAGTGTGGTGTGACATGTGCTGTGCGTTGTGTGCAGTGTGACTGTGTAATTGCTGAGGCGTTAGATTGGCTAATCTGATGCATTTGGTGCTTGCCGAGATTGGCATTCTGGTGGCCCCCACATGCCCTCCGGGCTCCGGCGCCCTGTCCAGCTGTCTCGGTGGACTGGAGCGTCCTCTGGGTGCGTGCGTGCAAGGCGGAGCTGTTGCTGTGGCGTGGCGGTTTGCCTTCTGGCACGGGGAGGAGTCAGCTGCCAAAACGCACCATTCCCACCACGAAGGGGCGTGGGGATGGTGGGAGTCGGCACGGTCATTGGCCTTTGAGACGGCGCCGGCGCATTGAGAACGATGCAGAGAATTGTACTTGTCCCGTTCCTACAGAGCAGTGCCGTCTCGGGCTCCTCTACCTGCAGTCCATGCCACTCCATGGCCAAGAAACGGCCAAGTACGTACTAGTATTTTCTTGCGACGTGCTGCTCTTCATTCGGCTTGGATTGTGTTGAGGGCTATCACTAAAAGTCAACGACGCTTTCAAATTCTTGACCATGATAAAATCTAATCTTTATTATATATGACAGTTATAAATTAGATTTAAACCTTTCTATATTAACAAAGACTAATAAATTATGTAAATAACTTACTGGACAGTGCAGAAATATCTCTAAAAATCAATCTTTCATTCATTCACAGAAAATGCTATTGATTCAACAGGATAATAGGGTTCGGCGCAGACCAGAAATAAACAAAGCTAACCACTGCACATAACTAACACAGAGATTGACAAGAAATAGACAGCAAGTTCAATGATCAGTGAAAGAAAAATAGCAGATTTAACTAAAAGCTCAAGATCAATCTACTATCACATCCATATATAATCTCAGTATTATGTCATTTCATCACAGAGCAACCGAACCACAAAAAGTTCTTCGCAATTTTCAAGCTAGTGAAGTAGATCTCAAAAATGCAAAGAGGCAAGGCACGCGCACACAACGCTGTCCTAGAAAACCTAGCACCCCTCTGTGCTGCCGTAGAAGAAGAGTGTGGCTGACGGAGATACAATGCCCACTCCAACCTCGAAAAGCCGACGCAGGAGTCAAAGGTCGGGGTTGATGCCGCACAAGACCAACGAGAGCTCCGGTCGTGAACGCTCATGAACACCAAAAACATATCACAAATCTCTCTCAAAACTCAGCACAAGTCGGAGCCAAATCAACGCCTAGAGGTAAACCCCACACCTTTCCTCTTGACCAGATCCAAGAAAAGGCTCAAGAAAACCGCACGGGAAAAACCCTAGATCGGTGATTTGAGCTCCTTAGCCGATGGTGACAGGAAGGAACTCGGCCGACAGCTCTCAAGACTCAAGATCGAAGAATCATGAGAGAGATTTGAGATCGGAGGGGAACGAGAACTCACAGTTTTCCAGTCCCCAAACGGAGAAGAGGAGACGCCATATAAAGGGAAGCGGGGCGGAAACCAGCGGGCTACGGTCACGACTGGCGCCAAAGCGCCCGCGCCGGTGACACCTCCATCGCTACCGCAAGACTCGGCCGCCCATGGGCGAAGCGGACGAAGCCGTTCCAAGCCGCACGCGAGCGCCCACGCACGCGCACGGGAGGAGACGAATCCCTCCCTTATCCATTGTGTCCGGCCCACTGACAGGTGGGCCCCACCTCCTTTTTTTTTCTTTTTCAATTGGAAAATTACTGAGGCCTCGCTTTTTCGGCTTCAGTTTTTGGCTTATTTTTCACTATTCATAAATTTTGTCTTATTCTGAACTTTTGGTTTTTTTTGAGCTTTTGTGCCGGTTCTTTTTTTCCCGTATTCATTTGCGTTGTCCGTGATGAGCTAGCATATTTTTTCTATTTTTAAAATTTTTAAATTTAATTACGCCAAATAAGCTATTTTCAGTTACAGTGAAATTTCAATCACTATAGTGCATTTTCAGTCATAAACCACAGCCTTTTCAGCCTAACTGAGCGGGACCGTATGACAAAGTCGATTTATTCTCTGCTGTAGTTTAATTCCCTTGTCCCTTCTCAAATGCTTGGCTAGAAACTTCTATGGAGTATCTGTAGGTTCCATATCCCCAGTACGCAATAGTAGATCGCGATAATAGCAGCAAAGGGAGCAAACTGAGAAAGCCACATAGAAGAACCAGCCGAAGCTAGTGCACTGAATCAGCGGATTAAACATCAGTTATTTTGATTTGATGCATCAGCAGTAATAAAAACATCCTATTTGGCAGATGCTGCGGTGCAAGTGCAACTGTGCATCGAGTGTATCACTCGAAAGCATCTATGATGAACAGGAGGAAATATGTGCAAGAGCACAAGAATTGAAGTACTGGAATTTATTAGAATTCATTCACGCTTAACAAAAGCAGCCTCGTCATCTCACGACTCATCAACCCATATAGAAGAACCAGGGGACATACACAAAATTGACCAGAAGAAAAAAAGGAGAGAACCAACACGAACTGCAGGTTGGTCGTGGAAACCATGGTTTCACAACCTGATGCTCTTCTCCCCCGCACACGAAAACTTGAGCATTCACTCCACCACAGCATTTGGAAATGAAAAACGAGCCTAGTTATCACTTCACAACTAGAGCCCTCCTTTATTCATGTCCCATCGCAGCAGATGTATACGGTTTTTTCGTAGCTCCAGACGACGCCCGCTTGTGCCGATCAGCAGTCCACGCAGGCGTTGTCGTCCAGCTCCGCAAGCGGCAGCCCCGCGGCGACCTGCGTCAGATAAAGAGCACACAAGTCAGTGATGTGCGAGAGCGAGACACTACATAGCTGGAGGTGCTATCATCAGTTCATCACCAGAGATTTGTCATTTACCTTAGCAGCAATAAGGCCCTGCTTGTACATGGCTTTAAGCTTCCTTAGGCTCTTGCCATGAAGATCCCCAGCTTTCAGCTGCTGCTGCTTCTCCTTTGCTCCCACCGCCTCCGACTCGTTCTTCTCTTCAGTCACCTCGCTGGATACTCCGAGATCTTCAGTGATGGCGGAGTCATCCAGGGACTTCACAGCAGCCTTGGCTGCAGATGATGCAATCGCAGCTTGGATTTCCTCCGGCGACGGAGGAGTGGCGTCGCTCTCAGTTTCATCACCACTGAAGTTGCCGGCATTATCAAACTCCGGTGGCAGGTCACCGCTGAAATCATCTTCCTCTCCAGATGAGTCGTCATCCTTAGTGGTCTCTTCGGTTGTCTCTTCAGTGGAGTCGCTCTCCTCATCGGTCTCACCATTCTCTTCTTCGGTCACGTAGGTGGAGTCAATTTCCGCAGTGGTCTCGTCATCTGTCAGGTCAGCCTGCTGCATCTCATCGGAAGCCCCTCCCTTCTCTTCATCAAGTTCATCTTCCGAACTGGCCTCATCGCCTGTCAGATCAGCCTGTGACATCTCATCAGTAGCCTCTTCCTCCTCTTCATAGAGGTCATCTTCGTCACTGGTCTCTTCATCAAGATCATCTTCCTCAGTGGTTTCATCGTCTGTCACATCAGCCTGCGGCATCTCATCGGCAGCCACTTCCTTCTCTTCATTGAGGTGATCTTCCTCGGTGATCTCATCACCCGTCACAGCAGCTGGAAGCATCTTGTTGGCACCACCGGTCTCACCGGTGAAAACGAAACCATCTTCTTTGACGGCATCCTCTGACACTTCAACGGCAGCCACGTCCTTGTCTTCACTGACACGATTGATCTCATCAGTTATCTCCTTCACAGGTGACCATTCGCCAAAGCCCTCACCACCATCTCCAACTGAGGCATCTTCTACCTTCTCGATGACTGGTCCTGTGGCTTCCGCCTTGGACAGGACGCCTAGGATTGGTGAATCCTCCATGGTTGGCACGGGAGCAGACTTCTCAACACTGACAGGCTCCTGGTCTTCCCCAATTCCTGCCACTGTTGCATCATGATTCATAATTAGCAAACCGGGTCAACCGATAAAAAGCACACAATTCAGAAACTCAACAACTACAGATAAAGCAAGGAACAAATGGATGGATTTTGGAATGCCACAATTCAGCCCTAATCACTACAGATAACGCAGTAAACAAATGGATGGATTCTAGAATGCCACAACTCAATAATTCAAGGAACAAATGGATGAATTTTGGGATGCCACAATCTAGAAATTCAAGGCACTGAAATGAACCATCTCACCTTCCTGGGGTTTTTTGGTCTCTTCCTCCAGCACAACCACCACTTCCTCCACCTTAGGATCATCACAACTCCTGTCCGAAACTACTGCAGATTCAATCGGCGCAACAGAAGAAACAACTGCATAAACACGAATTTGCATCAATAACTGCTCACAAACAACACCGAATCACACAATTTCAAATTGCAAAGCACGCATAGAATTCAAACAGGGTAATGGGAATCCAAGTGCAGTATAAAATCTCACCTTGCTCATCCTGCTCTGGTTCCTCCTCTTTGCTGTTTCCTTCTTCCAGAAGCTTAGTGGCTTCCTCTTCCTCACGGTCATCACATTTCTCATCAGAAGCAACACCTGCATGATCACAGAATTCGCATCAAAAACTGCCTCCAAGCAATCGAACAATCAAACAGACTGATCAGGGAAGCAGATCTCTCTCACCTTTTGGCTCCTCTTCCTGCACCTTCTCCTCCGGTGGCGCCGCCACATCCTCTTCCTGGTCCAAATCAAACATCACCTTCGATCTCGCAGACCTCCTGGTAGTTCTCTTTGCCGTCGACACCTGTTCCTCCACCGGCGCCGCGGCCTTCCGGGCCGCCGTCCTCTGGCTCCGCCGAAAAGTGGCCGGGGTTGGCAACGCCTCCTCCGTCTTGCGCGCCGCTGGCTTCCTCGTCGTCATGCGCACGGTGGACGCCGCCGGAGTCGGGATCGACGCGGGCGTGGCCCGCGCGCGGCGGCTGGTGCTGCGCAGCGCCACGCCGGGGGTCCTCACGATCTCCTTGACGAGATCTCGCTTCATCTCGTCCTCGCCCTCCTCGACGTCCATCCGGATGGCCTCCGGCGACTTCACCGACACGCGGCGGCCGCGGGGGAGCGGGCTCCCGTGCTGCTGCTGGTCCTCCCCGGCCGCCGCCGACTTCACCGCCGACCTGCCCGGCGTCGGGAGGCAGAGCGTCGTGCCGATCTCGTCGATCCCATCCACCTAATCCACAACCAATACCCACACACATCAATAACCATCCCACGACTAATCGTCTCACGAACGCACACGAGAATCCCATACCAAATCATCCAAAGCTGTGAAACGGACGGGCGAATCAAGCGAGGAGCTTACCGAGGGGAGGGACTGGAGGGCCTCGGCCATGGCGACGTTGGTCATGTTGGCGCGGACGCCGTTGCGCTTGCACAGCGCCTGTAGCTCGCGGCGCGAGAGGGCGTGGAAGTCCACGGCCGCCGCCGCCGCCTCCATCTCCATCTCTCGCGTCTCCTACTTTCTCGTACCTCCTCCTGATTTGGGTGGGTGCGGTGGATTTGAGGGTGGCGAAGCGAGTGCTGCGATGCGGAGGAAGAGGGCGGCGAGGGGAATATATAGGAGCGGATTCGAGGAACTTGACCGTTGGGGAGGGAGAGGCGTTCGTCTAGGGTTTTCTTTCCCCTCTTTTTGAATGTTTGAACTTTGCCTGGGGAAGGAGACGTGGCGGCTTTGCGGAAGTAGGAACTCGGCGTATTCTGAAAGCGTTTTCAATTTGCCAAGCTGTCGCAGTGATTACTGTCCCCAGTGTGTGTCACCGCACGTGGGGCCCTGGCATGTACGGTTTTTTCCATCGGAAATCTCTACTACTTAAAAATTGAAGTCGGTGACAGTCCGTTCGTCCTCCTTTACTCTCTTTATAGCCGTCTGATCTGAACAATGAGATCTTCACCGTCTGTCTCGCACGCTTCCCATCCCCTCTCTTTGACGATCAAACCAGTGTTTTCAGAACTCCCAATCATTATACTGAACTAGCTGAATGTCCTTGCATTGCTATGGATTTTAAAAAAATTAGAACATATTTGTATACACGTTCCAACAAATTTTACCACCCGTTAGTTTTAGAACATGTAGTACGATAAAATTTTAAAATTCGTAGCAACGCACGGGCATTCAGCTAGTTAGGACAATAAATCAGTGATTTTCTTTTTTTTTAATTGAGAGGATCAGAGGAATCACGGGCAAATTCAACGGGCAAACTTCAACCTACCCTCCGCCGGCGCCGGTACCCTTCTCCGCCACCGACGTCTGATGGTCACGCAATCCGACATGGCCATGGAACATCGGAGCTCCAAAGAACTAAAGAAGGAAGAAGATGCAATGCGTTTTGGGCCTTTTCTAGCCAGTCGGCAACTCCGCTCATAACTTACAGCAACACTCACAAGGCCCAACTAAGGCTCTACTGTGCACCTCACTCCCCAATCCCCACCAGATGCAGCGACCGAACAAATAAGGAGATCAAGAGGACTCGGAGGAATGAATCGAGAAATGCACACCTGAGACATGTTGCTTTGCTCATTTCAGTTTATAGTATTGGGCTTTTAGCTTTTTTGGCACTGTTTCGAGCTTATTTGCCACTGTAACTGTTGTAAGTTTTTTTAGCGTAATTAAAATTAAAAAATTGAAAGAAGGAAAAATATTACGTCATCGTAGGCAATACAAAGGAATAAAAAAAAACAAAAAGCCCTAAAAACCAGAAAGACAGAAAAAGACAAAACTACCATGTTAAAAGCTCGAAGCTAAAAGCTTAAGCTCAATTGAGCACTAGAAATCCCTAGACGGTCAGCAGCGGCAACGCGACTAGGCGCGGGTGCGAAGATGTGGGGGTGGGCGCGTGGAGGTGCGATGAGTTGGCCAGCCGAGGGGGAGGACCGAACGGAGGAGGCGGCACGGTGGCATGACGAGTAGGGGAGGAGGCATCGGATGGAGCTAGGACAACACGGTGCTGCATTGCTGCGGGTTGAGCTGCGACATGTGGATTGGCTCGATTGGCTGACTGGACTTGGGGATTTTCAGCGACTGTCGACTGCTAGTAGTGGTATATATTCTACAAAACTCTTTACTTCTTTTACATGTGCTCAGTAACTTAGAATGGCAGGAATTTAGACTACCTAGTTGTATTTTGGTGAGTCGAGAGCCAGGGAGGGGAAGCTGAGCCAGGGAGGAGAGGCCCGGAGGGAGAGGGACTGAGGGGAGGGGGAGCTGGAGGGAGTAGGGGCGCGCCGGCATTGGGTCGTTTGGGGAGTGGCCAAGTGGGTGGGAAGGCAAGGGTTGGGATTTAGAAAGCCAGGGATGAGGACAGGAGCGATTGATGTCTGGTCGGTTGCGTGACTCTACTGTAATTAGCAAAATGCCTTTTGGTGAGGTCCTGGACAATGAGTTAACTAGTGTATATGCGCAGTTATGTTTCCTCGCTCAAGCTGAAGTATGTTGCTAAGTTGTAGCATCTGTTGGACAACATTAACATTAAAGAAATAGTGAAGCTAGGAGGCTGTGAAGAATTGTGGGAAGCAACGAAATTACACAACTGTGAATCTTCCCCTTGCCCTTCGGTAAGCTCAGTGTTGACAATATTTGAGTTTATGATTTATGGTTTCCTAATTTCAATTAATGTTTATATTTTATGAATTATGATGACTCGACGTACATACAAACTTATGTAGTATGAATTTAAATTGCATAAAAGTAAAATACTATGTTTATATTAATTTAGCTTTGTCGTGTGAAATCAATTTGCACAGCAAGCACTTCACGTTCTCAGTATCACTCCTTTTTTGGTGCTACAAAAACATCGCTGTTACGGCAAAGATTCGCATTGCTCCATAGAAACGATGTAGTAATTTACAAATGTACAGAGAAATGCTATAGCCCAGTCCTTGTTCGAGTTCGACGCTAGTTCAAGTGATTGGAGTCATGGGACGGTCTCCATTATGCACAGAACCATTAGCACTCCCAGAGAACTGTCAATCACCGACCATACATGCTACTACTGCTTTACTTACAGAAATTTACACTGCTACTGTAAACAAGGATACGTACAGTTGGTACCTGGTCGCTTATGTACAAAATACAACACTTCGTCACTTCCTGTACCTAAATCCTGCTTCCTTTGATTCTTTTCGACAAATGGACTGCACAATTGAGGTTTTGGCTTTAATGGACTGCACAATTGAGGTTTTGGCTTTCTCCAGTCTGTTGCTTGCATCCCCAGATAGTTGGTAAGAACTCCAGGAACCAGTCTGGTGAATAGCCCTGAGAAATGTGTTAAGAGGAATTCGCATCTACATCCTCACTTCAACTATATCCCCATCCTTGAGCTCGGTTTGAGGCAGCACAAGTTGGCCATTGACCCAAAGCAGCTTCCCTTCAACGCCCATCCTTCTGGCAGCGTCCGCGGCTGTGCTGCCAGTACTCATCCTCATTATCTTCCCATGCGGCCAGCAGATGATGGCCACCTCACGAAGGATTGGTGCAGTGAGCGTGCTTGCACTGAGACTTCTCTCTGCCAACGATGCTCCACGGCGAACTTGTTTCTCCCATTGAAGCATCGTCCTGAGCAAATGTACCTATGGAGGAAATTGAAGCAACAATCAGGATTGACGTTCTTGTCTTTGCTTTGGAAGGGTATTATTATGCATCTAGAGTTTCCACATGGAAGAACAGAGAAGTAGAGAACAGCGTACATTCTGAGCCTTAATTGTGAAAGAAAATTTATATTATTACATTTGTTACTGGAGCTTTCCTTTCACAAAATAGAGTAAACATGAGAGATGGCTTGAGTATGCCAACCTTATTGTTTATGGGATCACTCAAGGGAGTAGAGCTAGGAAGGTCAGATGTTGATCTATCAGTGTTGCTCGATTCTGATGTCAGAGTGGAGGTTTCTTTACCCTCAAATATGGCAGATACAACCATCCAGTACTCTTCCTCTTCCTCTTCCGTCAAATCGATTATTTGAATAAAAGTAGGCAAAAGTCTCCCAAATTGGTCTTGCTGCAAAAGACATACAGGATAATCAACCCCATTAATTAAAATGACCTAGTAGGACAGAAACAGTCTAATTTGTCATCACCACTCTCAAGTTTCAGTTCGAGCAAACTCTTCCGCACTCAAATGCATGACCAGTTCCATATTAAAAAGATTTGATGATATTTCAACGCAGACCATTCAAACCAAAACCAAACCGTAAAGAACACAAAAACTGAGAAGCAAAGAAAAGGAAAGTGATAAAAACTAGTAATGTTTCAGCCATGCAAACCTTATGGAATATCCCATCCTGACATAGTGTGTACTTCTCCAGGTTTGTTGACCAGTCACCATGTCCTGGTGCACACCACCATTTCTCAGAAACCTGAAATAAGTTTGGGTATTAGACAGAAATAAGCATTCTCTCACAAGCAGAATCCATCAAGAAAAAATTGCTATCAGGTTAACCTTCTTATGAAGCCTAGCATAAGCTTCCCAACGCTTCAACTGAAAGGAAGATCTTCGCTCAGCTACAGCTTCAGAAGCTTCAAGGCTAAAACTTACAGAAACAAGCAATTGTTTTCCCCCTTTATCTATGCTGCAAATCGACTTAGACAATCAGATATCAGAATAACAATCCTCCACAATAACCAACAAAATTCTTTTATGATTGAATTCAAAGCTATACCTGACTATGACAGCTGCCAGTAAGTGACTACCCTCAATTCTTAGGACCGGATGCCCCACTTTCATAGAACTATACTTTGAGGGTATACCGTCTTGTACATAACTTTCATCGTCTGAAGGACTTTGCCTTATCTTGTTACTCATGCCACTTCTGTATTCAACTTTGCTCTCCTTATACAGCCAGTGAGCAGCAAGTCCATATTCTGCATACTCATGCATTCGCTGTGGACAACCACCTCCATCAGGATCAGGATGAACTGTTAAACATCTATTCACATAAGAAGGAATAAATTTTATCTACCTGGGTCCTAATTTGGACCTCCAGCGGTGAGCTATCAGATGCCTGAACTGCTGTATGGAGTGACTAGCACGGAAAATAACCACCAGAAAATAAATAAGCACAGAGGGGATGAAATGAATCAGTAAACTAGGCACTCTACTAATTGACAAGCAAATCAAAATTCAACTATAGCCAGTTCATGGTATTACGAGCATAATAGTAGCTTGGGCAACTATAGCAGCGTCAGTGCAAAACTAAGAATGCTGGAATTTTTGGAAAAATTCATCCTAATACATTAATACTGGCTACAAGTTGTTAGTACTACCTCAAATTATCAATGCATGTAATGTTTAATTTGGTGCTAAATGATTCTTACTTGGTAACCACTACCCTTAGGGTTGATAATATAGTCATCAAACTCGCCATCAATTGGAGTCCATAGCCTGCACATATGGATAAAGCGGACAATTTACAAAGGTTACAAGCAGAGAACTAAAAGTTCTTAATTGATACAGATGTCATTAGCAAATTGTGGACTTGAATCATAAATTGCAATCTTAAATTAGCCACAAAGAATATTCATAATGATAGAAATGCCAAGTATGTGATTCATAGGCAGGAATAGAAATCTTGGTAACTGGCCGTTACTGGAAAAACCGGGAAAAAATTGGATGAAATTTAGGTATCAAAATTTGAATTTGGGCAGTTTTAATACCGGAAAAAACTAGAAAAGCAGCTTAAAAACCAGAAAAACCACTAAAACCGGGAAAAACCAGTGAAAACCTAGCACAAAATATTAAGACTAGCATATTTATGCATATTTAGTTTATACAATAGATAATCTAGCACAAAAAAAGTCTAAACCAATATAGAAAGTGCGTTATGCAGTCATAAATTTAAAATTACATTTGAAAATTTTCGGCCGTTTTTTCCCTCCCGGTACACACCGGGATTTCTGGTAACCGGCAGTTTTTTTTATCCCTGTTCATAGGTAATACAAAAAATAGCTGGTGCTAAATGATACATAAAATAAAGGATTTATTTGGTCCAGTAGCAAATTTTTAGTATGCCTGGCCCTTGTTGACATGGGTAGCTCCAGATAAATACTTAAATTCACTAGAAACCTGTGTACTATGTCAAGGATGCTGTAGCAACTCCTGACTGCAGGTCCATGCAATGCACCGTTTTTGTCCCCAATTATCACCCTCAACGCACGGGCATCATAGACTTGTGTAATGCCTACATCTTTCCTTTTCATCTGTTGATAAAAAATGTGTCAGTAACCAAGGAAACCATCGCATAGAAGACAGTAATATAAGAAAAATCCTTTGATTAGGCTGAATAATCCAGCATAACTTCTCAAATTTATGATAATAATGAATGGCACGTGTGCTTAACAACACAAGCAATACATCAATGTGCATACTCCTCAGTATAGAGTAGAAGTACCTTACAGTAGATACTATACAAGCTCTTGAGTCTACTTGACAAAGTCACTTCCATCCCGGGTATATACCTGAGAAATCGCATAATTCAAAAATGAGAACCTCAATGCTACTAGTAGACTTCACATATATTACACAATTAGAGACAAAGCTAGGCATTCTGAAAATGACTAAGATCTGAACTTACGAAGTTGATATAAGTAATTCCTGCTCAAGTTCTTCCTCACAAGCTGCTAAAGATGCTAATGCAACAGCAGCAGCATCAACAATCTTAGGCTTTGGTATAGATGCTTCAGAACTACTTTGGAGATTATTAAGGAAGCAAGAGCGCCTTTTCCGATCCAAAAAGAGGTCAAATGGCAACACAGCCTGCAATAGGTCCTGCAGGAAGAAAATCCTATAATAATAAGACATACAATATCACAAGTGGTCATCCTACCAATCAAGGAAAATCAGAAAGGCTTTATTGCTTTATTCATAAATGTTTATGAGGTGGCGTCCATACGAGAGGCAGAATAATGAAACTACTGCAAAATGTCAATGCTAGTCAACCAACAATTAATGTTCAGTCTTCAGTGCATGTGGATATCACTGAAGACCCAAACATATTCATTTCACAATGAACTCACCTTCATATTTGGTTCTTCTTCGTTGTTCGAACTAAACAAATCATGGGTGGATGTTGTACGCACATCCTTCATTGAGGCAAGCAATTCACTTTTAATTGATGATCTTCTCATACTTTTAGCTTTGCTGTTAGAATTCCACATTGAAGTAAGTTCAGATTGTATTTTCTTGAAAACTTGGGGCTGCATGAATTTGACAGAGATATTAAACAAGTAAATATAACGATATGCACAGTAAAAAAGGTATTACAAAGTAAATTAATAAAAACAAAAAAGTAACATGATAACACTATTGTAGCTACAAGATAGAGACACAAGGATTGAGATGTAGAGGATCAAAATAACATCATATGCCTGTATGACTTACATAAGCGCACACACAAACGAATTAGTAGAGACAACTAAACATGGTATTGGATGAGAATATGGTTTTCCATAAACCTTTTCCTCAAAGCATCTAGATGTTGGTCGAACTACTTGGTAAAGTTATATAGTACAAAATAAGCATTTTGGTCCAACAATAAAAAAGATCTAGTTGATCACACCAAAGCATGCTGTTGTAGCATAGCTACAACAGTGGGTACATGATACCCTTCTCCATAGGAGACATAGCACTAAGAGCTAGAAAGAGCTGGTGAGTAAGAATGAGAATCTGGCCTCTTCATACCCATCTTCAAGGTTTATATACATGAGTGGGGTACATGATACGAATCGCCTCTTCATACCCATCTTCAAGGTTTATATACATGAGCCAACACAGTTAGGTTTTATCAATAAACCACTCAATGAAATACCCAAGAGCACACTAATAGGAGACATAGCACTAAGAGCTAGAAAGAGTGAGTAAGAATGAGAGGCTGGGGCTCCGGCCTGGCTCTGCGTGGGTGCGGTTTCTATCTCATTCTCACGCGGCTCGCGCGAGGCGACGAGGAGAGCAGTGGAGGGTGAGGCCGCGAGGGGCGTTGGGTTTGTGTGGCTGTCGCTGGGACGGGGCACCTGGCCAACGGCGTTGCTCCGCCTCCCCTCTCGCTGCTGTTGTGCTCTCATACGTTTCTCTTCTCTTCCTCTACTCGTTCCCTTTTCCTTTTGGCTTACCTCGATATTTTAATTGCTTTTCATTTTATATTGTTCCATCGGCGACAAAAAAAATCTTCTGAGAGGATTCCATCTGAGACATGATTGAAGATTTTATTTTCAACTTTATTTGTATTGTTCCATCTGAGACATGACATGACGAAAGACACGATTGAATATCCGATGTTTCATTTCGTTTGACATAACCTTTACATGAGTTTGTATATGTGTGTTAACACGAATTAGTCGGTTTGAATCCGGGTTTTGTTTGAACATCGAAACTTCAAGGTTTATATACATGAGCGGGTAGGATGAGAAACCTTCTCCATAGGAGACATAGCACTAAGAGCTAGAAAGAGTGGTGAGTAAGAATGAGACATAGCTTACAATAGGTAGAGAGGTGCATCCCAGAGAAAGGTACAAACGAGAGAGCAAATCTCGTTATCTATTTGTTCCCTGTCATCCTGAACAAGCTGCAACCTGCATCCTATAGTGACATGTTTGATGGCAGATGACATTCTACTTATGCAGTAACCGCTTCAAATCAAGAAATGTCACACAAGCACAATCCCATCTACACTTAAAACTAAATATTAGAAACATAACAGTCCGATTTCACAAAATCAATTCAGATGCAACTTACATCATTCTTGGAAATAATATAGAAAATTTATTATATAGCATCGAATAACTTCCTCTTCCACAATTTGCCATTGAATCGCCTCTTCATACCCATCTTCAAGGTTTATATCATAGCACTAAGAGCTAGAAAGAGTGGTGAGTAAGAACCCGAGCTACTTTGACATCTTTGCTAGAAGTTGAGCAGAATCAAACTTCTTCCCGACTCCATCGAACTCCATCATGGCCATTCATCGTCGTGGGTGAGACTCTGCTCAATCGTTAGCACCTAAGCACCTCCTTCGGCCTCTTCATACCCATCTTCAAGGTTTATATACATGGCGCTGCATCCATGTGTGCTTGTGCCACCTTCTGCCTGCTCTATCGCCGATGTGTCCCCATCGCCCATCTCCCAAACCACTACCATCATCGCTTCCTCACATCATGTGCTTTGCCCATCTTTTGGGCTTCACTACCATTCCATCGCCATGCATGTGTGTAGCCGCCTCATGGCCCTATCGCTACCTCCTTCCGAATGAGGAAGACAACCTCCTATCTCTCTCCCTCTCCTTACAAGTGCACCATTGTTTCAGTCTCTTGCTAAGTGCATGGCCATTTAGGTCATTTTTTAAAAAAGCCGACATGCTTAACGGATGGGGTGGATATATACATGAGTGGGTAGGATGAGAAAGAGTTATTCAATGGCGGATTGTGAAAAGGAAGTTATTCGATGGCATATAATAAATTTCCTCAATGATGTACTATTAGATGCCATATAGTTTCCACAAAAGCATTGTTTGAGTAGGCGTATTCCTTTAGGTTTATATACATGAGATCGCCTCTTCATCCTCCACCCAGGCCCATCCGCATCTCCTGCGAAGATGAGGCCACCAGGACGGGGTTGCTCTGCTGCGGCGATACGCCGATGGGGCCTTTTAGTGTGCCATTGGCGCTTTCGAGTGCTAATGTTCGATAAGACCCATGTTCGAGCCATCACGGTGGTCGACGATCGGCGACTCCATCCGGCCGGATATTGTTGGCCGCATTCCTCGTCAAATCTGGGAGTACTTGCATAGCGATGCCGAAAAGCAACGATACTCGGTTCTTTTCGCTCGGTAGAGCTAGAACACCGTCAGCGAACTCGTTGACGACTTCTCGACCTTAGCGGCCTCTAGCGCCCGGATGAGCAGCCTTTGTCGCTTTGCGGAGTGTCATAAAGTGCAAAGGCGACCGTGACCGCCATCGCTTTTATGACTTTGGGTGGGGTTTTTGGGGTGGCTTATGGCTTATAGATTAAATTTTGAATTCGGTCTTCACGAGGCAGGCAGGAAAATAGTCGCATGCAATTTTGGTCGATACAGCTGAATTCAGTACACTTTTTACTACAATCTTTTTGTTGACCTCACCTTGAAAAAATGCATCGTTTGAAAGCTAGTTACTGTAGCATAAGCCATAAACCACAAGCTATAAGTGGAAAAGAACTCGACCTTTGTCTCACGTCTTCGCCCACCACCTCTGGATTTTTGCACCAGGCATTATTGTTTAGGTCACTTGTGTGTCACCTTTGTTCATTAGTTCATCGGGTATTCTGGACATATTCTTTTGACCATGTTTTCGTTGTAAGCTAGGCAAGTAGCTACAACTTCATTATCATTCTAGCGAGTCCTTGTCTTCTTGTCCTTTTGATTTAGTTCATTTAGATGTATGGGGATCTCGTCTATTATCTCTAAAGGTGAACATAAGTTCTATGTAATTTTAATTGATGATTATTCTCATTTCAATGGCTCTTCATACCCATCTTCAAGGTTTATATACATGAGCTTTGCAACGATGGTTCGTACTCAACTTGATTCTTCCATCCGTTCTTTTCTTCGTGATTCCATTGGCAAATCTTGTTCTAGCGCTTTTAGACGCTTCTTTCGACGTGTACTTTACCGGTCTTTTTGTCCAAGAGCTCATGCTCGAATGGGGTTGCTAAGCGCAAACATCATCGGCCGAGGCCTGCGGGGTAGGATGAGAAATTCTCATCGTACCTCTTAATAATTACAAAATATGAGGGTACATTGATATATTCTTTTATACTATTAGGCCTATTACATATTGGGTCAGTTGCAAGACCCATCACAGGGGTTGAGCCACCCCTGCTACAACAGTACTCTCTCGACAACAAGCGCGGAGGTCCCAATGGGCGAGCCGACGTTACCAACTATCCTAGCCCCCCATCCCCCGCCAGCAAGCACGAAGGTCCCAATGAGTGAGCTGATGCAATTAGTAGCTCCAACCCCTCCTATGACGAGGTTGCGGCCATGCCATCGAAGTAGTATTCCGATGTGGGCGGCACACAAAGGCGTAGTTGTTGGTCGTGCTGCCACTCTGAGGCGGTGCCTTCGAGGAGGGCGGCGAAGTCCCGCGACACAACCAAAGTCGCCCCGTCGAGGACGAGCTTTCAAGGCAAAGTCGTGGGTCAGGCCGCCCATCCGAGGCGATGGCTACGAGGAAGGCGGCGAAGTCCCGCGCCGCAGCCGCAGGAGCCCCATCGAGGTCGAGCTTTCGAGACGGAGTCGTGGGTCGGGCCACCCCTTCGAGGCGATGGCTACAAGGAGGGCGGCGAAGTGCCGCGATGCAGCCGGAGGCGCCCAGACGAGGTGGCACTTTCGAAGCGGAGTCTTCCGAATCTCGACCGCGAAGTGGTTGGATGAAGTCACACCCACGAGGTGGTCAGACGAAGTCTGGACCGTGAGATGGTCGAACGAAACATCTACGACCACCAGGTGGTCGGACCAGGTCCCGACCGCGAGACGGTCGGGCGAGGTCACGATCACAAGTTGGTCGGACGAGGTCACAACCACGAGGTGGTCGGACGAAGCGTGTATGACCAGCAGGTGGTCGGACGAGGTCATGACCGCGAGGCGGTCGACGAGGTCAGGACCTGCGAGACGATCGAACGAAGCGTGTACGACTAGCAGGTGGTCGAACGAGGTCACGACCGCGAGACGGTCGGACGAAGCGTGTATGATCAGCAGGTAGTCGGACGAGGTCACGACCGCGGGGCGGTCAGATGAAGCGTCAACGACCACGAGGTGGTCCGACGAGGTCACGAGGTGGTCGGACGAGGTCACGTCCGCGGGGCAGTCGGACAAAGTGTAAACAGCCATGAGGTGGTCGGACGAAGTCACGACCGTGGGGCGGTCGAACAAAGCGTCAACGACCACGAGGTGGTCGGACAAGGTCACGATCGCGAGGCAGTGGGACAAAGTCACGCCCATGAGGTGGTCGAACGAAGTCTCGACCGTGAGACAGTCGGACGAAGCGTGTACGGCCAGCAGGTGGTCGGACGAGGTCATGACCACGAGATGGTTGGACCAAGCGTCAACGACCACAAGGTGGTCGGACGAGGTCACGACCGCCTCGCGGTCGCACAAAACATCGACAACGAGATGGTCGGACATGGTCACGACCGTGAGGCGGTCGGACGAAGTCACGCCCACAAGGTGGTCGAACAAACTCTCAACTGTGAGAGGTCGAACGAAGCATCCACGACCAGCAGGTGGTCGGACAAAACGTCAACGACCACGAGGTGGTTGGACAAGGTCACGACCGTGAGGCGGTCGGGCAAAACTTCGTCCACAAGGTGGTCGGACGACGTCACGACCATGAGACAGTCGGACCAAGTGTCAATGACCAGGAGGTGGTCGAACGAGATCACGACTGCGAGGAGGTCGAACAAAGCATCAACGACCATGAGGTGGTCGGACGAAGTCTCGACCGCGAGACAGTTCTGAGCGCGACGAAGCTCTGAGGCGTGTGTTCCGTCCCGCACCCTTCTGACTTGGGGTCGACGAAGTCGGCGGTGAGATGAAACTGAAGCGCAGGGCCCGTCCCCCACCCTCGAACATGGTGTCGACGAAGTCGGCGGCGAGACGAAAATCTGACGTGTGGCTCATCGCCCACCTTCGGACTCGCGGTTGACGAAGGCGGTGGCGAGACGAAGCTTTGAGGCACGTGTTCTGTCCCGCACCCTTCAGACTCGGAGTCAAGGAAGCCGGCGGCGAGATGAAACTGACGCATGCGGTTTGTCCCCCACCCATCGGACTTGGCGTCGACGAAGTTAGAGGCAAGATGAAACTGACGAGCGCAGTCCGTCGCCCACCCTTCGGACTGGGGGTTGACGAAGTCGGCGACGAGAGGAAACTGACGCTCGCGGTCCATCCCCCACCCTTCGGACTTGGCGTCAATAGAGCCGATGGCAAGATGAAATTCTGACGCGCGCGGCCTGTCCCCCACCTTCGGACTCGCGAGCGACGAAGTTGGTGGCGAGACGAAACTGTGACGCGCACGGTCCGTCCTCCACCCTTTGGATTTTGCGTCCACGAAGTCGGTGGCGAGACGAGACTCCGACGCACGTGGCCCATTCCCTACCTTCACGCCTCTTGAAGGTCGCCGCTATCCGGTCGCCACCTCCACCAAATTCGACGACAGGGAGCCCGGTTCCGGGCACCCCGACACCGCCTTCTTCGGCCACCGCCGCCTCCCAGCCGTCGTGCCCACGTCGCCGCCTTCGGACGCCGTCTCCCGGCTGCCATGCCCGCGCCTCCACGCCTGCGCCGCCGACGGGAGGGTGTGAGAGGGTGGCGAGAAGCGGAAGGCGGGAATGCGGGAGGGGGCGTGAAGAGCGAGAGGGGGATCGGAATGTGAAGAGAGAGGGGAGGGAATTTTAAAGGGGATTTTTTTTCTGATGCTAGTATCTGTGTTCTTTTGAGTCAGTCTTCGAGTTATTTTTCTTTTGAGTCTTTCGTTGCGTCAATTCAAGTCCGTAGATTCTTTTTCAGTTCGTCCAAATCGTGCGAGTCCACAAATTTATTGTCAGTCATAGAAGTATAGTAATTTTATTTTGCATGGCAGCAACCACCGCTCTACTCTCTGAGCCGCGTGCACATCGTAGAAGTCATTATGATGCCAGCGCTTCTTTAGCCGTCGTCCCGAGCTTCTAAGACCATCGTGCGTCTTCTGCACCTTGTGCACTGCGCCGCCGCCGTCTTGGGCTTCAATCTGCACCGCCATGCTTCTATCTATTCCTCTTCAGCTTGATTTGACAGTTTATTCACAAGCTGCACGTACGACGATATCATCAAGACTTGGACTTCAGATCCTTTTTTCTTGTTTTAGTGTTAACTCCTTTTTTCAAATGCAATGCTATTGCATACGCCTTGCATTTGAGAGGAGGTGTTACGGGTATTAGACATAGAATAGAAATTGTATTATTCCTTTCCTTATATGCCTCGCATTCCTTATCGGCATATGGCATATTCCCCTGTAATACCCCCTTGTACTCCCTATATATATTGCCCATTGGGCCTCTTCAATATATACACAATATTCATAACGACATCGCCGAAGGTGTGATAGGTGTCGATGAAGTCGGCGGCGGGACGAAGGCTTCGGAGCCGGCACTCCGTCCCCACACTTTGGACTGGCGTCGACGAAGTCTCGATCGCGAGGAGGTTGTAATTGTCGGCGAAGAGTTGACCATGACACGGTCGTAGATGAAGTCTTAAGCGTCTATGACTACGGAGCGATTGGACAAAGTCTCCGACCACAAGGTGGTCGGACGGGCATCTACGACCACGAGGTGGTCGGACAGAGCCGCGGAGGCTCGATAAGCTATTGCTGACGGCCAGAGCCTGTCTTTGCCGTGCGCAGAGGCCGACTCCCTAGTGTCCGGCGATGAGAAACGCCGCTCCACTTCTGCAAATTGGAGCCGGTCTATGCCACGCGCAGAGGCCAAGTCCCTGGTGTTCGGCGACGAGAAATGCCGCTCCACTTCTGCAGGTGCGGTGGCGTCGGAAGTAGCCCCAAATGTGGCAGCATCTGGGGTGCTCGCAGCACGAGCACTCTGGTGGTAGCCTTCTCTAGCGCTTTCCCTTGCGCAGCTTCTTACGCTTCCCCACGAACGACGCCAATAGCTACAACAGTGGGTACAGGGTACCCTTCTCTATGGGAGACATAGCACTAAGAGCTAGAGAGAGCTGGTAAGAATGAGAGGATCTGACCTCTTCATATCCCTCTTGGGGTTTATATACATGAGTAGGGTAGGATGAGAAATTCTCATCATACCACTTAATAATTATAAAATATGAAGGTATATCGGTACATTCATCTATACTATTGGGTCTATTACATATTGGGTCAGTTGTAAGGCCCAGTCACGGAGGGTTGAACCACTCCTGCTACAACACATGCATTTCAGAATAGCTCCTAAGTATCAAATCAACATGTTTGAGAAACCCACCAAGTGGTGTACCATGCAAACAAATAGTACAGGAAAGTTTCAAGTTAGGAAAGTATAATGTCTACTAACCATGAGATTTAACAGAGTTTCCCTTAAAGTTTAAAAAGAGCACGATAACAACTACAAGACATAAACCCCACATGATAGGTATCCAACATCAAATGAAGCCATAAAAGCATCAAATTCGTTGAAAATATCAAAATCAGTGTAAAAGCATAAAAGGACAAGGTACAGCGCTCTTCTCTTGCTGTAGAGAAAAAAGTATGCGCACTGTAGTTCTGTACAGAGCAACAAAATAACATTCCGTAGGCAACCAGTATGTTCGATAGAATAAAAACCTGAAGGACAGCAAAGCATAGATCTTCTAGCTCAGCTTTCAAAGCCCAGACTCCCAATCGAGAAGCAAGTGAGCACCAGACAGCCAATGTCTCTTGAGCAACAGCTTCAGCTTTGGGAATGGGAAGAGCATAGCTGCAATACTGCTTTTAGTAAGGTACAACATTTACAGAATCCAATAACTATTTGAAAGCATCATGAAGTTAAAAGTAGGAGCATTTCAATACATATAGAACATGTTCAGATGCAGGTAAATCACCTAAAAGAGAAGCATGGATGAATTGGAGTGTGTTATCATGTTCATGCACATAAATGATTCAAAATGAGTCCTGTTGCTCATTTTAAGGGAAAATACAGTAAATTCAAAATGAGTACAAAGGCAAATAAGATAGTTTATAAGATTGGTGCCTAGGGCTGAGCCAACGAATATGTCCGTTGGATTATGCCAGATCCTTTTCCTATGATTAGTGTAGGGTCGAGAAGATAAGAATTTTCCCCTCCATTCCTTTGTGCCAGGTAGCAACAGAAAATAAGAACACTAGAACCCATTTCTCTAATTTACCCTTTAGTTTTAACTCGAAACCTAACAGGCTCATCCAATTTAGTATCCCAATTCCCATTGTATTTATATGGTTCATTTCACCGCTTCCAGCTCTTTGGCTTTAGGCTTGTAAGGTGAAACACGAATTTTTCATGGAAATAATGCTAATATTGACAAGGATATTGTCAAAGTAAAGGAAAACAACAATAAATAAGCAATACATATAACAATTGAATCACTTAAGGAAATATTAAATACTTCAGATTAAAAAGCATATTGTGCAAGAGATATACTAATGAGAAGCCTAAAATGACATACATGGTTCGCATATTGTGCAAACGATCTGCCAGCTTGATAAGCACCACGCGAGGATCGTCAACCATCCCCAATAGCATAACACGCAAATTGTTTGCCTGACTGACAAATGGAGAAAAATCAATTCCTGGGTTTTCTGAGAGCAGCGTTATATGCTTTTCTGGCAACTGAGTTTTTTTTATCGAAAACATGCCAATACATTGTTTGGAACTCACTTGCATTAACAAGCAAAATCATAGGAAAAGAGTGAGGCCATTAACAATCTGTTAGTGTAGCTTAATATCACATCATCACTGCGCACTAAAGACTATAGGAAGGGATTAGTGTAGCTTAATATCACATCATCACTGCGCACTAAAGACTATAGGAAGGGAACATCAACATACTTCTTCTGAAGTAAGAGTGCTTCCACCAGTGTTTTTTTGCCGATGCCTGCGCAGTAGCTGCAATGCACAGACAATAGAAATGAACAATAGCAAGAACATGCCAAAGGGAAAGGAAGTACTGTTGGCACAAAAGCATTCTGCAATGCAGTAATGATGGTCTTTCAATAGACCGATAGGATAGGATGAGCTACATTATGCAACAAAGACACAAGGCATTGGGCATGTTTATGGTGCATTCAGACACCTGAAGCCAATGGGTCGACAATTTGACATAATTCACCATCTAGAGGAAAATGGACTGAAATGGAGCTTTAAAAATGGTGGGAATATGCCAATATACCGCATTTATGAACCACAGGCTGCTTAAGTATTACAGCATACACTATGCAGTAAACAGAAAAATTGTTATAACAATCATGTATTCATGTTGAATTGGCATGTCTCGACCATAATGTTTCACATCCCAAAATTATATGTCCAAGTCAGCTAGCACTTCTCAATCAATGTCAGCAGTCAGCAGACACTTGTTTCTATGCTTATATAGCATGTTTTACTAACATATGCATCACCTGATTTATGTAGCTTAATTTTGAAACACCAGATACCAAACTAGCAACATCATCCCCAAACTGCTCTTCTATGCTCTTCAAGTTCTCAGCTGTATCATCAATAACATCATGAAGAATGCCAGCAACAACTGTATTGATTGCCTACATGAAATGCAACGATGGGACTAGGGAAGATTAGAAAGAAGAAAAACATTCATCCATTAAAGCCTTTGAGAAAACAGTGAAGCAATGTGCATATAGAAAACAGGACAGAGAAGCCATACTCTTTCTCCAGTGGATGGGACCAAGGCAGCTAAGATTTTCCCAGTATGTATGCAGTGTGTAACATATGGATCTCCAGTTTTCCTAAATTGCCCAATGTGGGCTGTACTTGCAAATACAATTGCTTTCTGCACCTGTATCACAGGATTGAGAATGCCAAACTAAAGAGTAAAAATGATAAAGTTCAGGTGAACAAATATTTATTGAGAATGTCTCTACTGCTTTAACACCTTTGGATCCTCAAATATCTGGTATCCTGTAACCTCTACTCCTTCAAATACAAGAGTATCTGCACGTATACCGAATTATAAACATGAGGTAGGAAAAATAATGTAAACTAAGCAGTAAGCACCAAACCAGATAATAAGTTGTATTATGTTATACTGCATACAATCTTTTATGTTCTGCACTGCATATTTCTCTCTGAGTGCTAGTCCCAACTATCCAAACATGTGAGCAAAATACTTCCTTTTTTTTAAAAAAAAGAAATCGGAGACATAACGATTTAGATCGTCTAAATGGCAATTAATAAAACGTATTAGCTATCACGCCTATGAAATGGAAGCATAGAGCTTTCGGTCAAAAAACAAAAAAAAGGAAGCATAGAGCTCTGCATAAGTCATACTCGAATAGAATTATGCACACATGGCACCGAATCGCCTTTAGATGAATCCTAAATGCTTACTGCAGCATCTACAAAGTTATGTTTCAGCAATTAACCACTCAATGAAATACCCAAGTGCGCTCAGAGAGAGAGAGAGAGAGAGAGAGAGAGAGAGAGAGAGAGAGAGAGAGAGAGAGAGAGAGAGAGAGAGAGAGAGAGCTTCAACCGGGCAGCTGCTCGATGCGAGGCCAGAGGAAGTCGACCTTGGTCGACAGGCACGCCCCGAGGCGATCGCCACAGCCGTGACCGCCACCTGCGCGAGCGTCGACGCCACGGCCGCGTGCCCCACGCCTCCGCTTCCCCGCCGCGGCGGCCGCCGCGATCACCTCCCGGCCCCCACGAGCGCGGCCGACGCCACCGCGAGCCGCGGCGCCACGTGGTCGAGCACGCACCCCAGCCGCATCCGCGCCCGCATCGCCCCCCCGCGCGCCAACGCCACCGCCGCCGACGGGAGCAGCACGAGGCGGCGGCCGAGCATCCTGGCGTCCGAGGCTGACGTGGACGCCGGCGAAGGCGTCATGCGAGTCCGGTGGCCGCTGGGGCCAGCTCCGGCCTGGCCTGGCTCCGCGTTGGTGGGCGGTTTCTATCTCATTCTCACACAGCGCGCGAGTGGCGATGAGGCCGTGAGGGAGGGGTGTTGAGTTTGTGTGGCTGTCGCTGGGACGGGGCACCTGGCCAGAGGCGTTGCTCTCTCTGCCTCTCCCCTCTCTCCTGTTGTGCTGTCTCACGCTTCTCTCGCTTCCTCTACTAGCTTCTCCGTCCTTTTGGCTTACCTCGATATTTTTCATTTTTTTATTTGGTCTTGTTCCATCTGTGACCAAACAAATTATTTATTTTGAAAGAATTCCATCAGAGACATGATCGAAGATTTTTTTAAAAAAGAAGTTTGGTACAGCGTGTTGCCTTTTGTTAATAGGAAAAATTGCTCCCTTGCCCCAAAGTTTAATGGCGTTTGCTCAAATGCCCCATGATGTCTCACTGACATGCGGGTCCAGGGCCCACATGTCAGTGAGACATCATGGGGCATTTGAGCAAACGCCATTAAACTTTGGGGCACATGAGCAAATCCCCCTTGTTAATATAACCTCTAAGGGTGCGTTTGAAACACAAGAATTTCATGGCAATTAATTTATTCCCGTATGAACAGAGAAAACCGTGTTCCAAACTGTACTTATATATGAGTCTATACGTGTTAACATTAATTAGTTTATTTGAATCCGGATCCTAGGCTGATTTGGTTGGAACTTCGAATTTTGTACGAATTTTTGTTGTAAAACAATACAATTACTTCAAATCCCTATCAAATCCCTCAGTTCTAAACTTCGTCTAATAAGTTGGACCTAAGTTTATAATGCGAATGGCAAGGTCTGATTGACTGGCGGCAAAATCTCTATACGGTGATAACTCTATAAGCACGTTGTAAATTTGGGCTACAACAGTAATTTTTTAATAAGCATCATACCCAGAATATAATAGTTTCAATTTATCACAATGTATAGCATCTGGTATACCCGATTGTTGGTAAGGTTCCTGAGAAGAATGGTAGGTGCGGCACCAAGCCAACCAGTTCAGCCATCATCTTCTTTGATTTAATATAAATTCGGTCCTGATGTACAACCGTCACACAAGTGGTATGCAATTCGACCAGATTTGTCGAGATAAATCGCATTTGCCAACATAATTTTACAGAAACTGTTACATTAATAACAGTATGTTCACTCCTCATACGCGAACAAACGCATCAGGTGGTTAGCTTGTCTTAAATCTGAACTCGCAAGGAAAACAAGACCTATATCACAAGTTAGAGCGTCCGCTATTCCCAGGGATGAGTACGACCATGACAAATTTGCAGTGGTAAAATTTTGATGTGGTCAGGTCCATGCATAATCTTTTCTTCAGCAGAATCAACACCATGAAGCATATCGCCTGGACAATGTGATAGGTGGTTATAATATATTTGTCAACATCATGTCGATCTTCGATCTCGTCGGTTTGATTACGTCGGCTTCGACCATACTGGTTCCCGACCACATTGACCTTTGACCACATAGGTCTTCGACCGCATTGGTTTGACTACAATGGTTCTCGACCACACATGTCTTCCGACCACCAACAGATGCGGTAGTTCTGTGATTACAACATCGGTAATTCCGACTAGCGGTAGTACTGCCAAATACACTGCGGTAGTTCTGATTTCCTTGAAAATGCATATACTTCAACAGATTTTGCAAAACACATTTGCAAACTACAGTATCATACACACAAGGATTATCCATGATTCCCAACAAGTTACAAAACATATTTGCACACATTTAGAATCATGACACAAAGGTTATATTTATGAGCATCAATCATTTGTAAAACATATTTGCAAATATAAGCCTCATACCTCAAAGAATGAAAACATGAACTTCAAACACTTACAAAACACATTCGCAATGTATAGTCTCATGTTACAAGGATTCAGCACATGAGTTTCAACTATTTGCAAAACATATTTGTAAATACAAGCCTCATGCCGAGGAGAGCTAGTGCAATTGAGGTTGAGCTATCAACACATGATGAGAATCAAGCTACTAGACATGATCCCTCTTAATAGTACCGTAACCTATACTAGCAACATGGTCTTCCAACCAAACACCAAGACCAGTAAAAGACTAGTAACATATCCTTAGCCTTAGCTAGCCATACATTTACCTTGCACATCCACTTGAAGCTTGATGACTTACATCTACACTTCAAGTCCGGGTTATCGTCTTTACATGCATCAACACATGATGTATCCTTCATTTGACCTCCATCAACACATGATGGGTCTTCACTTGACTTGATGATCAACACATGATCATCTCCTCTTGAACATGCATCAACACATGATGCATCTTCTTCTTGACTTGATGATCTTCAACACATGAAGTTATCCCAAATCTTTCTCATTTGTGGAACATAACCTATTCATCCAACTCATAGAAATGTTATTCTATAAAACAATTGTCATCAAGTACCAAACTTCACCATTAACTCATACTGGAGGGACTAGATTCTACAATCTTTTCTTTTTGCTAATTCTTGACAATCTCAACAAATAATGAAATAGAAATTGACTTGCGAATATACAACATGTACACAACAATTGTATACTATAGAATAAGCATTCAAAGCAAAGCTTACTCATCCGGTTGTCATTAATCATCCAACTATCAACACATAATAGAGGAACTAGATAATAACCCGATTATGAGTATATATGAACTACACAAGCTATACATACTCAAGAGATATGTTTCAAAGTAAAGATCCTTAATATGTGGAAATGGAACAATGATCAATACTAATGACACTACAAAATATAGAGTGAACATACAAGAATGTATTGTGAAAGCATATGCACATATTCAAGTTTGACTTATTTGGTGAAGTTCATTCTATATTTCGGATCCGATGAATACAATAAGATAAGAATGTGATATTGAATGCATACCTCTTATATTTTTCACCTTTTCATCCAAATGAGACTAAGTAATATCATAATCAATAAACATATTAGTCTTATAATTTTATTTGTTATTATCACCAAAACTAACTTAATGGAGTTTGAACTTACAGTGGAGAGGGTACGGGTGGGGGAAGGGGAGGAGGCTGCCGCCGCGACGGAGGAAGAAGGGGAGGAGGCAGCGAGAGGAAGAGGGGAACAAATGTGGAGATGAGGAGCGGATATGAAGAGCGCGATGATCTTTTGAGGAAGTGGTCTAATGACGGTATGTGATATGCGGTTTATTCGGTTTTCTGAAGTCCAAAATCGCACTATATACCAAAAACCGAATTGCTACAAAATAAAAACCGAACCACATACCAAAAACTGAACAAACCGAAGTATTTGATTTATTCAGTTCAATTCAGTTTTTCAATTTCTGTAAAAAAAAGTGCCCACACCTAGTTGCGGTGACTAGTGGTGATTGTCAGTGTCGTCGAAGAAATCAGTGGCCAAAGAAGCTCGATGATGGGGAAGCCCTATGTCATAGCCCAGGCTATTATTTTAATAAATAATAATAATTTAATTAAAGTAAAAAGTGTATTTTGGATTTTCCTGAGTTTTCCCCTAATTTTCTGCTTTTAAAAAGGTTTTTCCTTTTTCCTAAAAATTAAAAAAAATTCTATTTAATAATAAAAACCCACTCTAAGTTGAAAATAATTTCCCTAAGTCCAAAATAGTCTCAGGAATTTTTGTTAATTTTATTTCAATTTTTGGAATATATTTGGTATTTTTCTAAGCTTATTTGGATTTTCTTGTATTTTCTAAAAATCAAAGGTGCCTTTAAATCCTCAATCTTGCATCGGGCTGAAAACCTTTCCACACCCCACTTTTTCTAGTGTGACCCACTGTTTTCTCGTGCCATGGCCACCTTTCTTCCCCTTATCGTTCAGCCCATCTAGCCTACTTCCTGCGTCGTCCCGCTTCGTGCCTGCGCTCCCGCCTATTTGTCTATCACACCGGTCCAACCTATAATGTCGTCTCCCTCCTCCTCCCTTCTTTTTCCTCCCGACGCCACCGTCGCGCCACCGCCTCCACGGTCGATCTCCGCCTCTAGCTCATGATCCCTTTCCTTTTTCTCCCCTTCCTTTGCTTGTACGACCCACCCCCAATTCCTTTCCTTCCCTCCCTACTTGTTCCTTTTTCTCCACTCCGCCATTCCTGTCATCACTAATTACGATGAGTAGTTCCCATCGTGCGCCCCTCTGAGACCCTATAAAAGGCCCTCCCCGGCACCCCTAGCACCACACCACCTCCCTACTTGCCTCCTCTCCTTCTCCAAGCCCCGAGGCCCTCCAGTGCCGGCTCCCTCTCTCTAAGCTCCGACGAGATCAAGGCAAACAATTTACAGTGGAGCAAGCACCACCGAGCCTCGCTGATGCCTCTTCAACATTTGCCACTCTTCCACGAACTGCCTCTGCCACCTCACCGTCAAGGAAGATTGCCGGAACACCACCTCACCAGAGCCGAGCCTCCGCCGTTGGTCTCTCTTACCGCTGGCCACCTCCTCTCACCTCTTAGCACTGTGCCAGGTAGCGGACTCCCAGTGTCCTTCTCTCCCCTTTACGCTCCTCGTCGCCTTCTGCTGTCCATTGGAGCACCGGCGAACCATCGGTCCCCATGCGCGCCACTGTCGACGCCACATTAGCCTACCATGCCGGTGCCACTGGCTGCCATGCTCGCGATCTCTCCCATCAGTCGTCACGTGTATTGCCCAGTCAGGTTTTGCACCCGATCTACCGTGGACCAAGCTCCTGTTCTGTTGAATGGTCTGTAAACCCGGGCCCACCTATCAGTGACACCAAACCTTTTTATTTATAAAAATAATTCAACCAAAATTCTTTATTCCATGCTGACATCATAAATCCAATTTTGTTTAAAAAATAAATCCAAAACATAGAAATTCCAAAAGAGTGTTTTCTTCCTCTTTTTCTTAGATTTAAATCTTATGAGATCTCATTCTCCTCCGTTCTAACTCCAACTGAACCCATTTTCCCCTAAATTCATCTAAATTTCCAATCTATCCATTTCTGCCTTTCTTTTGAATTTTTGGAGTTTATTTGGATTTTAATTGAATTTAGTTTGTCTTTGCTGTTTTTACGTGTAGTCTGCGATGTTTCTAAGGAGTTCTACTGCATCGATGACTCTCACAACTAGACCTTTGAGAAAGGCAAGTTACATCGCTGATTATGTTGAACCCAATATTTTAAATTATTTATATATATTTAAACTATTTAGCATGCGTATTTTTATTCAAACATAGTTTAAATTCTGGTTTAAACTTTAGATAATCCATAATCCCTTGTTTATGGCAAAAATTGACATTGATCACCTAAATACCTTGTCACCCTAGAATAAAATTCTTGTTAGTAGCTAGTATTGGCTAGAAAATCATGTAGCAAAGCTTAGACATACTTAGAAATAATCCTAGATTTGGGATAACCTTTTTTACATGAAACAATGATTATTAAAATGTATTCTTAATTTGGTAAGTCAAGAAGGTGTATACAATATTTAAAAATAAAATAAAAACATAGTAAAACTTAGGCAAATGATTAGATGGTGGGTGTTTGGTGGCACAAGGGGTATGTGAAAAGTATGCCTAAATCAATTAAGAACCGGTTTGTGAGCTACTGCTATAAAGCCATATTGTACTACCACAAATCAGGTATAGAATAGATCTAGCTAACTAATTTGCAGGTCCCAACCTTGGTTTCGCTACAGGTTGAATGTGGATATGGCGTAGGCCACTAAAAGTCTCATATGGCACAAGAGGGGCCTCAACTTAGTGGATTCTATGTTGTGGTGAAACCTTAACGGGGCGCGACCAGGTTGACGACTTCGTATTGTAAAGGTCTTGTGATAATCTGTTAGTCGCACATCTTTGAAAGTGTGTCAGACGGATATTAAAAGTTGATTATCTCTTACAGGTAAAGTTGTACTACATCTGCAGTTTGTATAAACTGCCATGGATAACCGTGCCCACGGTCATGAGCAAGCCGAGTAAAGTTTTTCATAGATTAGACTTTATTTTTCAAAAACTTTGTTAAAATGAAAGATGATGAGATCTATTGGAAAAAATGGTCTGAGTCGGATGCCCGTGGATATGTTAGTTTTAGGTTGGATCTGTAGTAACGATATTATTTTATTAAAATGTTATTTTATTTACTTATTGTATTAAATTCAGTAATTTCCATCTATTTAATGTATTTACTTCAATTTGGTTTTGCGCTTAAACAACCACATTATGCCTTCCTTTTATAATATCCATACATGCATCAACTCTATTATTGGTGTAACTTGTGGAGTATATTTTTGTATTCACCCTTGCTTAAATTTTATTACTAAGTGGAGTACTGCTTCGACTACAGTGATGATCAGGACGAATAGGTCGTATCCCACAATCGTTTGTCTGTGGGTAGACATGATGAGCTTCTTCCACTTTGTTTTTTTCTTCCGTTGCTTATATTTAATTTTGGCCTATGGGTAGTAGATGTAAACTTTGGTCGTAAGCTCCATATTTGGGTAATTAATAAAGGTCATTGTAGTTTATATTTATCTTGGTCGTAGACGCTCATCCGACCACCTCGTGGTTGTAGACTCCATTTGATTGCCTCGCGATCGTAGACGTTTATCCGACCACCTCGTGGTCGTCGACTCCTTATAACCATTTCCCGGTCGTAGACGCTCCTCCAACCACCTTATGGTCGTAGACTCGTCCGACCACCTCACGATCGTAGACACTTGTCCGACCACCTCGTGGTCGTATACTCCATCCGATCACCTCGTGGTCATAGATTTCGTACAACCAGCGGTCATGGATGCTTGTCCGATCACCTCATAGTCGTAGACTCCGTTCAACCTCCTCGCGGTCACGGACTTCTTCCGACCACCTAACAGTCCTAGACTCCATCTAACCACCTCCCGGTCGTAGACAGAGCGCGCGCGCAAGTCATCGGGTCACCACTGACTATGTCAATGACCATGACCACGTCATGAGTGACGTTAAAGTGATGACTTCCTCGACGCTCGACCACCTCATGGTCAAGGCTTCATATACACTTTGACGCATTACCACCTCGTGGTCGCATCTTCGTCGACATTCACCCAACCGCTTTGGGGTCAAGACTTCGTTGACACCTCGTCGGCGCATAACCACCTCATGGTCGAGACTTCGTTGACACCTCGTCGACGCATAACTAGCTGATACTGGACTAGTGCAATTGACACATAGGATCTGGAGGTGTTGCTCCTGGGTTCGATACCCTGGCGGAGAGGAGATGAACCAGATAGTTAGGAGCGAGCCATTGCTGGTATGGGGCACGTCATCACCAGTGATAGCGGGAAGATTCTCCGTATCGTTAGATAATGACTAAAATAGACATGCCAACACCAGTGAAGATAGGAGGTCGCCATAGTTAGTGAGGAAGCGATAATGTTGAGTTGGACAACATCGAAGAAGAGAAGCAACCGACACGGGAGAAGAAGACATTGAGCATGTATAACATCATGTATGTGTATATAATTGGATGCATCCGTATGAATAGAAACACAAGCGTACAGAAGGATAGGAGCAAAGAGCTCAGAGTAGAGATAACACAATCATAGAGAATAGACTCGAGGCCACCGGAGAGAGCGTGATAGCTGTCCCCAGCAGAGATCAGTGATGGTTGCACATGTATGCGTGTTGATATTGCAATAGTCAATGTTAAGCAATAATTGAAGATAAATAGAAGATAACTATGTAGTAGAGTATTGTATTGAAAGGGGTAGCAGCTAAAAAGGATCGATCAAGAATTATGCTTGTTGTTTGAGATTGAAGTAGAAAAGCTATTGTTGCGAGAAGACATATAAGACACATGGTTCAGTGGGGCAGCCGATGTGTGAGAGAAGATAAGTTTAAGGTAGGTCGTCTATGGTGTATTGATGTATGAGTGAGCATGGTAGTATTGTCCATGGGGCCCATATTACCATATAATCTAATAAGATAATTTGTCTTACACATAATCAACGTATTGCTTAAAATTAAATAAAGGTACACATGCATGCATACAATTTGAAAAACAATAACTAATGGAGAAAAAAAATAAAGGCACATAGCTACATGATCCATGTACGATGAAGAGTGGTTACGTTTCCAAGAACCCCAACAATTAATCATGCTCAATGATTTTCTTCGATCAAAGCATATACTTCAATTGCATACCCTAAGTTGTATTTTCCTTAAAATTTCTATTACCATTTTCAATTTTTATGATGTCTTAAAATATACATAGCCTACAAGATACATAAATATATTCTCAAACATCTAAGGTGCCGTTCGATTGAGCTGAAATAAATTGGCTTATGGCTGAAATTGCACTGTAGCTGGCTGAAATTACATTGTAGTTGATGGTGGCTTATTTAGCGTAACTAAATTTAAAAAAATAAAAATAGAAAAACATGTTAGCCCATCATAGACAATGCAAACAAATACGGGAAAAAGAAGAATCAGCAAAAAAGCTTAAATAAAGCCAAAAATCTAAAAAAAGACAATTTAGAAATAGTGAAAATAAGCCAGAAGCTCAAGCTGAAACAAGCGAGGCCTAAGTTACATCATTTGATACTACAAGCTTCGAAACAATTCTAGTTGTGCAAATGTGCAGACCACCCTACTAGCAACATATTTGAAAACACAATTCAATTTCTAGATAAAATATACTTTTCAAAATATGGTTGAATAGTGATTCTACGGTCCGATCTTTTTCCATCTAAAAAAGATCATATCCTACCTAACATCGTGATATGACAACCGTTGATTCTAGCGTTGATTTGGCACATCTATCAGTTAGTGTTTGCACCAAGCAAAGTTTTTTTGTGTGTGCTTGCAATTTTCTTTCCCTGAATTGAAATACAAGGGAAAAGTACATTGACAATGATATCCTGTAATCTTTCAACGGTGCGAGAAAGAAAGTAAACAAAAATTCCAAAAAAATGTTGCTGCCATGCCATAGGCCTACACTGCAGCATTTTTGAAGGAAAAAAGAAAGAGAGAATTATATCCTACATTTTCGTCCTACACTTTGTGTTTCCTGTGTATCTACTAGTTACTCTTCACCAATCACCAATTGGCGATTGTGCAATGTCATGTAATCGAATCTTGAAGTCTTGATGAGAAGCAGCGAGCAAGGCGAGCAATCACGACTCACGAGAGCACCGTCTTGAGCTTATAGTTCTTGGCGAATGCGCTGTACACGACGAAGTTGAGCGTGCACATGGCGGCCATGGCCCAGAAGAAGTAGTCGAGGTGGCCCTGGTTGAGGTCGTCGGAGATCCACCCGGGATTGCCCGCCGTCGCTGTGAAAGCCTCCACGACGGCGTAGATGAGCGAGCTCATGTAGCTCCCCAGCGCGATGGTGAGCAACGCGAGCGACGTGCACGTGCTCTTCATGGTGTCCGGTGCCTCGCCGAAGAAGAATTCCAGCTGCGCGATGTAGCAGAACACCTCCGCGCCGGCCAGGAAGAAGTACTGGGGCAGTTGCCACGCGATGCTGATCTCCTCTCCGCGCACCGCGCTGTCCAGCCGTTTCATCTCCACGATCGCCGCGACCGCCATGGCGAGCGCCATGAGGAGGCGCCCGGCGCCCATCCGCTGCAGATGCGACGGCTCGCCGTCGCCACCGGAGAAGCCCCTCAGAGCTGGCACGATCACCTTGCTGTAGAGGAGCACCCAGGTCAGGACGCAGAGCACCTCGAAGGAGCCCAACGACGCCGCCGGTATCTGCACCGACAGGATGGTCATGTCCATGGCGCTGCCCTGCTGGATGAAGGTGGTGTTCATCTGCGTGTACGCCGCCGACATGATGACGCTGGTAGCCCAGATGGGCAGCAGTCGCAGCAGGATCTTGACCTCCTCCACCTGCGTCACGGTGCAGAGCTTCCACGAGGTCGCCACCTCCGGCCTCTCCTCCAGGTCCGACTCCGAGATGACGGCCGCCTTGTCAAGAAACGCGAACTCGTTTGTGTGCGCGATCTTGGGCTGGGAATCGATCTTGTCGCTGACCTCGTAGAGGAGGTCAGTGTCAGCGGGCAGCTTGAGGCTGATCTTCCTGCAGGCAGCGACGACGACCTGGCAAAGGCTCTTGATCGGCGTTCCTGTCGGCATGCGGCGCTTGTACATGGGCGTGGCGAGCACGAAGGCGGCGAAGGCGAGCGCGATGCACACGGTGGCGATGCCGAAGCCGAGGCCCCAGCTGACGTTCTGCTGGATCCAGACGAGGAACACGCCGGAGACGATCGGGCCGAAGTCGACGCAGAGGTAGAACCAGCTGAAGAAGGACGCCTTGCCCTCCCGATCCGCAGCGCTGTCGTCGTCGAACTGCTCGGCCCCGAACGGCAGCAGCGAGGACCTTACCCCGCCGCTCCCGACCGCCACGAGGTACAACCCTATGAACGCGAAGGTCTGCGTGCCCAACACGGACGTACCGCCGCACGGCGCGCCCGCCGCGCAAAGCGCCGTGGTCGGCAGGAACGCCGAGAAGGTGACCAGCATCATCCCGAGAAGGTAGACGGCGAGGGAGACGAGGATGGTGTTGTAGTTTCCCCAGAAGGTGTCGGCGATGATGGCGCCGAAGATCGGGGTGAGGTAGCTCGTCCCGTACCAGGTCGTGACGTTGGACGCGCTCGCGACGTTGCTGCCGTGGAGGACGGTCTCCAGGTACACCACCAGGTTCGTCGAGATGCCATTGAACGCCGTGCTCTCCAGGCACTCGAACCCTGCACCAGGACGTTGCAGTTTCAGCCTTCAGTTATCACGAAGCTCACATTGACACATTATGTTGCAGATTACCATGTGTTTGTAATTTATTTTCGCAAATGACCCTAAAACTAATGGTAGCATTTTGTGCCTGTAATTATTTTGTGGTCCATTTTTTTTATAAAAAAAATGGAACATGGAGCTCTGCTCACCTAGAACTACTGCCGGCGCCTTGCTGCCGCTGCGTTTCTTATCCTTGAGGAGTGGCACTTGGAGGCTCTCCTCTTGAATCTTTGGCCGGTGGCTCTGTAACAGAGACAGATAGCAGAAACAATTAGCAACAAGAAGAGAATCTGCCTATTTTAATGTCAGGAGTGTGTATACAACATTCAACTATTTTTCAACGCAAAAATAGTCAGATTTTAGAACGTTGGACGGTGATCCAAAGCTCCAGATCTTTTTTTAGAAAGTGCTTATATAAGATATTTTTTTTGAAAGGGATGTTTATATGAGTGGATCCGTTGGATAGAGATCTAACGCCTCCAGATCATCTGACTATTTTTCCTCAAATGTTCTATAGCACTTCTCTTTAATATCGCTGTGTTGAAAAGTTGTGGATAGGATGCAAGTATGATGTGGATGCTATTTGCATCAGTGCTTCGTGCTTGTCTGATAAAGAAAGAAAGGGTCCTAATATTAAATCTGCAAAGAGATTTTTGGAGAAGGCGAGACGAAATAGTGGTTGTGGTGTGTATGCATGCGTTTTCCTGATTTCAACCGATTCTTGGAACCTTCTCTGTGAGTGAAACCTCGCGATTAAAATCTTTGAGTTTGACGTGTGCGTGGAAGATTTGACCATTTTAAGAAGTATATACATTTCCGATTCTATCTTGTTTAATTTGGACCTAGTCTAATGTTGCTGCTAACATACCAATTCCCGCCTCGTAATCTCAACTTCCCTCTCTGTCTCTTCCTTCAGGAAAGGCTGCATTCGGTGTCTACACGAAACATGCGTAATCCTGGATAATACCTATATTACACCCGGGGTTCCGGCCCCGCGCAGCCACATCAGTGATTTTGTAAAAAACTCCCTACGTGCGATTTTGCAAAAAATTCCTTGCGTTTTGCGAAATCGTGTACAGGTCCTTCGTTCTTGCAAATAGATCCCTGCTTCTCGCAAACAGGTCCCTGCTAGTTTTTTTTTAACGAAAAACACCCTCTAATTTACCGATAGCAACCCACGGTTTCCAAAATTATGTATAGGTCTTTCTTTAGTTACGTACAAGTCCTTGCGGGTCCCTTTTTTTTGCGAAAAAGCGCTTTGGTTCCTCCAAAATTACATATCCGTCCTCGATTTTTTAAAAAGAACCGTCTCACGAATTTTCATCTCTTTTACTTCGGTCCACACGGTAGCTAGCACGGCATGGCGCCGCGCTTACGTGGCTAGTTAAAAAGATGGCGGAAACTATCTAATGCACTACACAAATGTGTTTTTTTTGTTCACCGATACAGACGCATGCTCCCGTATTTAGCATTTTAATTTCCATCTCGTTATCCTGCCATTTCGGCCTGTGAGAACTGTGGAATTCGCATGAGCAGAACACTGTTGATAAACTAACAACAATGGATCAATGCTGAAACAGCCCTGATCACTCTAAACCAACTTGATAATGCTCCATGAGCCAGAGCGAGGGAGAAGAGAGAATGAGACAGGGCTGATCTACGACGGCGGTTACCTCGGGCAGGAGCGGCGCGCGCTCGCCTCTCTCCATGGCGTCTCCGGCGTCCATGTCGATCACCGCGAGCTGTGACTGTAACCTGACGGTTCTTGCAGGCAAGCGACGCGCAAGAGAGGCACTGAGCTAGCCTTCCTCTCTGATCCCTAGCTCCGGGCTCCTCTGCTCTTTTCAGGCTTCGGTTGCTGCTCCGCTGATACCAAGCTGCGAGACAACCCCGCAGATTATATAGCGCGCATGCAGATTGCCGAGCTATCGCAGCACGCGATACGTTGTTGGTGAACGGGGATTTGTTAAGGGTCGCCGTCGCACGTAAAATCATAGTATTAATGCCGCGCGAACGCTTCAAAACAGCGGGTTTTACCCCCAAACAAGATCCCGTGGCCAATAACTTGATAGTACCACTTCCACCAACGCATGCATATTAGCAACTTGTTGTAGCTGATGTCGACTTGGTCGCGACTCGCTGGAAGTTTCAATGCGGTAGGTGCTCGCAGGCTGCAGCTAGCATGCACAAGAGGGTGAGGGTTTGATTTTTCTGAAGAATCGTCGTGCTCGGTGCTCGTGCGTTCAGTCTCCGGTCTCCACTGCCGCGCTAGAGTGCGTGCCATGTCGGAAGTGTTGGAATTAACCCTGAGCATCCCTCTTCGAAAAGGAAGCGACAGAAGGAGTTTGAGTCCGAATAGGATTTTGATTTCTAGTCTAATTAGGATTTCTATTTGTATAGAGTTACTACTTACCATATTTTTATGTACTACTACTATAAATTGAGAAGAAAATGGGGAACAAAATCGCCCCAACCAAAACATTGTCTTGCATCTTACGACTTGTGTTCGTCGAGCTCGCCGGTTCAACCGCCGTTCATCTTCCGGTCAAACCGCCATCCCCCACCTGGTCTGACTGCAGGTGCTGGTCTGACCGCCGTGGTTCCACCGGTCTGACCGTCGGTGTGTTTCCGATTTGACCGCCGTTGATATCCCGGTCAGACCGGAGGGAACCGGTCTGACCGCCGGTGTGTTTCCGGTCTGACCGCCGTTGATATCCCGGTCTGACCGCAGGAGTCCCTTCGGTCTGACCGCCAGGCTGCAGCAAGTTTGTTGTCCCTGGTCTGAAGACGTTGGTCTGAAGTTTTTTCAGCCTTCAGGAAGTGTGTATAGTACTGTAGTGCATATATTTTTTTTTCTTTCTGCAGAAACGTGGTAGTTTACTTGGTGAATTTGTGGCAATGGCATGTTGGCATTCAGACGAGCCAAGTCGCTATCCATTGGTAGGTATCAAGAAGAGGGGATATGGGTAAAGGAAATCTAAGGTCAAACTTCTCATCGAATATGACAGTCCCATCAAGGACACGAATTGTGTGCACTTTGCTGATTGGTAATCCGAGCTCGAAGTCATGCATTTGTGTTTGTTTACCTACCGGTCAGCACCTACTGCTCAAAGAATAAATGAACTGTGGAAATCCAGACAAACAGACAGAACTTCTTCAAAATTTTGAAAAGATTATCCAGCACATTTAAATTTAGGAGAACTCGATCTCTCACTGTCAAACCATGAGGGGATCTAGAAAAGCTTAGTCAGGCTGTCATGACTCGCGCAATTCAATTACGCAGTGAAGTTCTTAGGCTCTGAATCATATCTTGCAATGTTTTTTTGAATGGAAATATGAGGGACCATGTGAGAAGATCCAAAATTATTTATGATGAATCATTGTCAATGTGTGTTGATGTGAAATTCAAATTTATGAAAGATTTATATTTTCAGTCTGTGGTTTTAATCCAGCGGTCAGACCAGCTCTATTAAGTGGTCAGACCGGTTCTGCGTAGCAGTCTGACCGGATGTTTGGTGACGGTCAAATCGGTTAATTTCTGAATTTCGGCCGAGAGTTCTAAAATTTGGGTATTTGATCGTAGATTGGGTAAATTGGTCATAGGTCAGTGTATTCATGTTGCATGAAATATGTTTGAGCTAACATATGTCAAGTTGTGAAGAACTTATGTCTGAAAATGATTTTTTTGGCCTTTGGATGTACAACAAAACTTGGAGTCAACTATGGTTAATGGTGAGGACCAGAATTACGCTCATGGAGGAGCCAAAGTTCATAACAGTTAAGGGTGCTAGGTGAGGTGGTTGAGTTCAAGCACAGCATAAGGAAGGCAAGGAATGTTGAAGGAAAAATTCGAGCGACGGATTGCATCAAGTGGCTTGGTTGATTTAAGTGAGCCGTGATCTGATGGAACAGGAGTGGGAGAGACTTGCCGATGTGTGGCAAGCTATTGGTGCACCTACATATAGTAAGCATGGTGATTGCTTGCAAGGAAAAGAGAAGAGCAGATTAAGGCGAGGGTATTTCGGTAGTTGGCCAAATATCAAAAACTTCGTTGGATCAAAACCGCGATGCTTGAGCGGCATTTGAAAAAACGGTTTAGATCAAGAAGATGCTGAGAATATCAAGTAGATCAAAGGCTAAAGACTTAGCGGGTTCGAGCTCATGTGCTTTGAAGAGTATGCATGAGTTAAGCATGAGTGCAAACCCATGTTATATGGGGTTAACGAGTTTTCCTAATTATGCTAGTAGATAATATCTGTTAGGGTTAGTTGTGAACTGATTGCTCCATTTATTTAGTGTGTTAGGGATAGAGGCTTGCAAGCCAATCATCCGAACCATTTCATTTTTGAGTTCTAGAGTTAGGATTTATGAGAGAAAAGTGAGTGATGTAATGTGCTCTCTTGTCCTCCTTATGGAGTGGCTGTGAAATCTTTATCCTCAAGTAGCAATATATTCAACTTTGTGCATCTCTTATAAAGTGCTCTTATTTTAGTTGATTTGCTCTTGTTCTTGCTGGTTTTTTTGTCTCTTCTGACCCCTTTTTAATCTTGCTGCATACTAAGAATGTATAAGTGATGGAGATGATTCATGCAGATCAGATCTCATCCATCTAGATACTGTGATTTACAAGATTTTGAGGTTGCTCGGCTCTTACTTGATTTGGATTCTTGATATGATAGTTGCTTTGAAAGTTATTGTGTATGAGGTCCCAGACCTATTCCCACGCGTATATGGAGCCAGGTACGATGGTGAAGAATCAGGATAGTGCGACTGCTTGAAGGAAGAGCGGTAACCCTTTGCCTTCGTTGAGTCGTCTCCCCCCGCTGCTTCGATGGCCGTCTCGTAGACGCTCATGAATTCGCGGGTGTTCGTGTCTCCCTTATACAGTTCTACCATGCGCATTTTGAAGTCCTCTGGCCAAGCGCTCCACTGCAAACCTACACTGAGTAGAGATTCAGAGTCCACCTGCTATGGGCGCTGCGGGCGCCCACGTTGGCCTCGTGACTTTCTGTCCCTTTCGATGCCACCTCTATCACCATCGCGACGTGTGTCTGCTAACTTCGAGCCTCTTGCATCTTGCGCATGGCCCTCTGCAGGTCCACAAGCTTACACTGCAGCGTTTCACAGATAGTCTCCAAGGCGCCTTGGCCCGGCTTGATGTAGGGACCAGGACACCCTCCGTTCTCTGCACGGTGATGGTGAGGGTGTCAGGGCTGGCGGAGGCTGCCATTTGGGTGCTGCTGGCGTTTCCAGGGTACTGCGGTCGGGTTCTCCATTCGTGAGGCCTCCCATTCCATTGTTGGCGCAGCCGCAGGAGAGCCACATTTATTACTTGTCGCGGCTCCAGACATGGCTGCTCTAGTGCGCCGCTGCCACAGGGGCGGACGCCTTCGACCACGACTCCCTTTCTCTGGCCGCGGTGGTCTCGGCCGTAGTACTTCTCTTCTGCTTGAAGGCCGACATTGTCGCCTTCCTTGGTGCTATCACGTCCGAGCGCCCTTGCTTCGGTTTGTAGCTTCTACATCATCCCCACAGACGATACCAACTGTTATGGTTACAGATCAAATAATAGATATTAAGGGCTATGGGGGAGGCCACAAAGGGGCTGTCCAAAGCCTAAATCTGGCAGTAGAGAGTGGATGTAGAAGTTGTATATATTATGACTAAGCTACTACTTAACCCTTTCTTTAAAAAATAATATATTCCCTCTATGGTGCCTTAGAGGCATATTTATAGCCATGTAGAGATTGTTTATAGAAATACCCCCGCGAGTGTTATACTAGTAATGACAAACATATAGCCAGTTTGGCTTGCCTCAGTCACATACATAATGTGTTTTTTGGCGTAATGGGCCGATTGGGTTAAGGTGAAGATCACTCCCCAACGGTAGCTGTTGAAGTGAGGGATTAGTAAATAATTGAAATTTTTTAAAGAGACCATATACCCATCTATTGCTATACCACTTCTACGTAGGCACGTAATAGGCTATTTACCACTACATACGGTTCTTGTACAAGGAAGTAGGAGCACCGACAGGAAGAAGATAAACCTCCTCGTCAATCCATTAATAAATTGTTTTCTCTTGCCTTGGTAATATTGACTTTATCCATCCATCTCTCTCTCTCAACTAAAGAAGCATTACCCTTTCAGACCAGCTTACGTTGTTACGTACTAGACGTCTCAACTCATTGGTTGGATTTGTTCACGAAACATTGGATGTATGCCACTGAAGGAAATAGTTTATTTCTTCTTGCTCAACTCACGAAATACTTATTTTAACAGCTGAACCACAAATTTTTTGTAATGCATCAAATTGTTGTCAACGCCCTTTTAAAAAACAGCGTGCAGATACCTTCTGCATCAAGTTAATTGTGATGACGATTGACGAAGTAGGTAAGCACAAAAAAGTCAAGGAAAAATGGAAAAGTTACAAAAGTTTGGTCATGTTAAGTTTACCAATCTAGTTCTTGTGTTTATAATCTTCTACATGGAAACAAAGAACATGTGCCACAAGAAATTATATAATGAATGTGTTGGAAGGTGAAATTTGTTTGGTTTCAACGCAAGATTCCTGGTCTTCTCTTCTGATGAACAGATTACCCACATGCTAAATTTAGAAGAACCTTCGCATTTTGATCACAGGTCCATTCCTGTTTTGTGGTTATTGAGATATTCCAAATCCAAAATGGAACTATATAAGATGGTAAGAGGACTACAACTCTGCAGCCAGATGTAAACCAAACCAGGTTTATTGACAGTTTCTTGTTTTTTTTCCTCCTCAATCCCCCTTCTGTTCAGCGCAATCATCGGCAGCTTACTTTTAGGAAAATTTCTTTTGAGTTTGTAGCTTGCTTGAAGCAATTAGAGAATTTGCAGACAAATAGATATTTTACCTAGTTTTAGTTTGCAGAGCATGATGACTAACTAGTCCTGCTTCCACGAACGGGTTGGTACGACTAATGCCTGTAGGTTTTTCTTTCCAAAACCCAACTATACCTGAAACCTTCAAAAACATTCTGATCTGTGTTTGATTTTGACCCAAGATACCATGCTTGAAAAAGTTGGTGTATAAGTAGGTGAATCAGAGTAGTAGCCATAAAAAGGCATGGGCAGAATATCAAGACGCACAAAATATGAGAGGCGAATGCATCTCAGACTGGTATGATTTGTATTGAACAATTTGACATTATCCTGATATGTATGACACAGCGTTCAACAACTTCAGCAGAAACAAATTTCTGCACCACAAACGGCACCTACTGCATGTTTGGATGTCTTTCGGTCGAGTACCGCACATATATCTTTATAATTTGAAGGAACAGATGGAGAATGAGTGCATAACACAAGTATATCCATACTTACATCAGAACATTATACAAGCATCAAAACTTCAGAAACAAAAACATTATACAAGCATCAAAACATTGTCATCTAACTCTCTTTGGTTTGTAGTTCACAGCATATGCTAGAGAATTCATCAGACAGATGCCTGCAAGAACCAAGTAGTAGTAGTCAAGGTGCCCGTCATGTAAGTTTGGTGGAATCCACCCCACCTTCCATCCTACCGTAGTCAAAACCGAAACCAGAGTGACTATTTGTGAGCTCAGTAAATACCCAAACGAGATTGATAGGAAGAACATTGCTGTTAGTACGCTTCTCATTGACTCCGGGGACTGGTCATAGAAGATGTGGAAAATATTTTTAGTAAAATATTCTGTGATATAAGAGCAACTCAGCATGAATACATTATGGGTCTTTCAGATGGTTGACACAATTGCCCAAAAGTTTCAGGTGCTACATATCAATCAGCATTTCTTGTGTTGCTTTTATTGCAAATATTTTTCTTTAATGAAGTAGAACAGAAAAGAGATAATCCAATGGATGAGTGGAAGCTACCTGAACTTGTCAATAAGTTCTAATCTCTCATGTGCTAGATATGGGGAAGTATTAACTGTTAGATATGTATATAGTCCAGGGGTCTCTTTGCATATTTTACATAGGCATATATTGGTTTGTTGGGCCCTTTGGCAATAAAATGTCTCATTCTTACGTGATATCAGAGCAAGGTTAGGGTTAGGGTTTGGCCGGCCGCCGCCGCAGCCTGACCGCCCTCTCCCTCTCCTCCTCACTTCTCCCGCACGAGCGCACCCCGAGCCGCCCTCCGGGCCCGCGCCGCCACTCCTCTCTCGGCGGCCGGATCCGGCCGTCGCCGCCTCGGATTTTGCTGTCACCGCCCGCGTGCACCCACGCCCACGCGTGCCCGTGCGCACTCCTCCTCAGCGTCGGCGCCTCTCACACCGGCGCATGCCAACGCTGGCGACCGCCCGCCCTTCTCCTCGTCGCCGGTTGATGTCACCTGCTCCGGCAGCCCTGGCCGCTGCCGCCCCATCTAGCCTCGGCCGCTGCCATCGGACCAAAAAATCGATCTGATCTGCTCCGGATGGTGACCATTAGTGACTCCTTCGTCATCCCGCTCCCTGCTGTTCATTTTGATGGGACGAACTTCTGAGAGTGGGCGGTTCACGTAAGGATTCTCCTCAACTAACAATGTTTGTGGGGTCATCTCACTGGCAAGCACCCTGCCCGCCTCGTCCTACACCGCTCATCCAACCCGCTCTTCCTGCTGATGCGGATTAGGCGGCCTAGGATGAGGCCAATGCTACATTAGAGGAGGTTCTAGAGCTCTATCAGTCTGCTCTGCACGTCTACGAGCGGTGGTAGGAGGCTGGGGCTCGTGCTACTGCCATCCTGGTAGGTAGCATGATAGTGGCTATCTCTATGGATGTGACCGAACTGCCGACGACACAACTTATGTGGGAGCGCCTCCGAGCTCACTACCAGCCGACAAGTGATGCTATGTATCTCTCAGTTGTGCAGCAGATGCATTCCATTCAACAGTTTGATGTCACCATCGATGACTTCTACCAGCAGATATCTGAGGTGTGGTGTCAGCTTGACTTTCTGGGGCCGAATGTTTGCCAGACCTGTCCCTGCTGTGTGCAACTCCGTACTCACCAAGAGACTCACCGTCTCTACGACTTTCTGACGCGTCTCTGGCCTGAGTTCGAGACCGTGCAGGTTCAACTCCTGACTCATCACCTGCGCCCGAGCTTAGTGGAGACTCTAACAACTGTACGTGCCGAGGCCCATGGCGGGCATAGTCGTTGGACCATAATGGACTGAGGCCGATCACAGATCAGGCCCACAACTGAGCCTAGTCATATTCTCAGCCGACTACAGTAGGCTAATTTTTCTAGGGTGTTTATAAACATCATCCGGATATTTTCTTTCTAACTATCATTTAGATTTGTGGCCATTGAATTAGAGATCCAACGACATTGAATTCTCCTCCCACCCTCTCCAAAAAAAGTATCCCCCTCCTCCAAAAAAAGGGACGTTGAATCTCTAATTGAACAGTCTCAAATCTGGATGATTATTAAAAAAAAACATCCAGATGATATCTAGATACACATATTTTTCTAAGCACTTGCCCATGCTCCCCAGGTTATCTTCTTCATCATTACTTCAAGGAAGATTCTTTGTTACACTCCTTGGAAGGAGCGCAAACCAATCAGCAATGGTTGCGTCCTGAAAATATTTTTTGTCGCTGGCTGATCTCAAATTGTGGAATTCATTTGATCTAAAAAAATTGTGGAATTCACGCCTTGCAGTTACAGAACACAGTATGCGGCAAACTAGACCAAAATTATCTGACAGCCTGCTACTTTTCTTCACCGTTCTTGCAATGCCGCTGAGGGCAGAGCCCGGAGGAAGGAGGAGGCTGAGAGAGCAGAACGCCTTAACTGAATCCATGTGCACGCGGTTGCTCACTAGGCGAGGCATTCGTGCATACTGCTTTGACCCGCGCCGCTCTTTGGTGGGATCAGTTCCAGGTGCGCCGGAGGCGCTTCGCCACGGCGCCGAGGATTCTGCGGCCGAGCTAGCTCGAGCCGCGCGCGGCTCGTGAAGGCAAAAGACGCGCCCTTTCGAATGGCACGGGCGCACGGCGCCGGTTACTTGGGGGAATAAACTCGAGTCGACCGACCCAGGAGGGGTGGTGGTTTGGGGTTTTCAGGTGGCGGCCGGCGCGAGAGGAGCGCGCGCGCGTTTGGCGCGGGAGAGGAGGATGAGGACGAGTTGCCGGTCGTGACGCGGTGAGATCGGCGCGGTTACTGCAGGTTCAGCGTGGACGGACGGGTATCGCTGCCGCTGCCGCCTTCGGTAGGCTCGGCGGGCCGTACTAGAGACTGCTGGGGCTTACCACTCTTCCGGGACTTGCTCTCTTGCCTCGAGATTAATGGACTCTGGGCCGACACAAATGTTTGGTCTTTTGGATGGCCATTAATGTCCGCACAAGCCCAATAGGCTATGTGACGCACTCTGCTCGCTGGCCACGTGCCCATGTCTCTCTTTCTTTCTTTTTTACTCTTGGTCGAAAGAGAGCAACAACACATTGGTAGAGGCCGGTCTCGTTGGGTTGGGCTTCCCGACACCGCTGCCACACACTGTTCATCGTTCTCTTTATGCAAGAAGATTTTGCCAATTTGCCGTGCACAATCATTGGATTGCCGCAGTGTCGGTTACCTTTCGAGGCCATTTAACTATGGCACCAATGGGGCGTTCCAACAGTGACAGACGTACACACGGATGCACGCATGCTGCTGCTACTATGCTCCATCACCGCAAGCGTGTACTTTGAGCCGTGTCGATGATTGCCTCGATTTATCGACGACAACCATGCCCCCATCGCTTAAATGCCTAATTATTGGATTTTGTCACCGAACCGATCGATCCTCAATCAGCAACCAGACAACTCAATGACGGAGGGAGAGTATATGTGGGGTATAGTTGTACCTCCGAAAATTTTATCAAAAAATCCGGTATATACTCTCTAATCTACAAAGTGTATACTACATATACTCCTATACACTATACATACTCCTGGCAGCCCATTACTCCATTAGGCAACAGGCATCGGCATGGCCCATGTTTATTCTCAAATGTAGCTCTATGTAGTGTAGCTCTGTTCTCAAATGTGGAATACGAGGGACACTATCAGTGACACAATGACTTAGTGTACTAGTATAGCTCTGTTCTCAGTCCTCACATCTAAAGATTGAACTGAGATCTCAACTAGGGTTACTGAGTTAGTGGAGCTTAGAAGTTAGCCTTTGCTTTTTCTAATTATCTTGTATTTGTTCAATGTTGCTCATAGCTAGGAAGGCACAGGAGTGAAGGTGATTCATCAGGTGCTAATTCCTTTTTGAAAGACATGTGTTGTCTTTACTCTTTACTATACAAATCATATATATGTGTCTGATTACCAGAATACAAGTGTATCTGTGGTGTATTGGTACCTGATTGTTGTTTTTGATAAAAAAAATAGAGCAAATATTTGCCATTTGAGGTTCCTGAAGACTAACCACAGAGGAATCTAGTAATATTGTAGTTGCTTCTTGGTTTAGTTTAATACTTCAGTGCTATATAGGTAGTTTCACTTCCTGATACGAGTGTTTCCAGAACTAGTAGTAGTTTTTGTATTGCTTTAAGTTTATGCTTTATTAGGCTAAAACAGTTTATTTGTACTTATAATTATTTCTTTCTATTTATAGTTACCGATGTGTTTTAAGTTCACACTATGGCTAAAGTCCTGGCCCCGTCAACTCAATCGCGCGCGAGCGAGCGGCGGCCTATCTTACGACGGAGGAAGCGTCCGTTCTGATGTTTACTCGCCAACCGCACGTTGCGACGTTTCGTGAGTTGAGTTGTTGCCGCGCGCGGCGCGCACGTACTTGTATGTAACTCGTGCGGGAAGAGCGCGCGGATCCCGCTAATTCCGACGAGATAGCGAGTGACGAGAGAGACCACGTGCCATGCACCTGAACGCGTGCAAGCATCACGCACGCGCGCGCAGCTCAAGGCACGTCTTCTCGCCGCGCGCGGCGAAAAATGAATGGAGTTGTTACGTACAGCATTCGGCAGGCGTCCGAATTGTATATGCTGGGAAGCGGTTTTGCTATTGCAAAGACGACTGAAATTTATTTATCTTTCAGTCACTTGAAGTTACACTCTCAACCAACTAAAATTACAGTCTTCCTCTAAAAAAACAGCTGCAACTTCAGATGATTCACTTAGTTGCACTCTCAATCAACTGAAATTGCATCTCTTTCCAAAAAATCAACTATAATTTTAGTTGATTAAGAGTGTAATTTTAAATAATTAAGAGATAAAAAAATTTTAGTCGCTTTTGCAATAGACACTCCCGCTGGAAAAAGTTTGTCGGCTCACCGACTCTACACTGTGCGCGTTCCAAGCAAAATTATTAGCAAACTCTTGGAGTTCAAATTGCATGGTTACATCTGGCGGTAGCGAACGTGTGCTGCCTGATACTACTTTCACTGTGACTGCTTTTTGGTCGTTTTGTTTGCAAGTGTGAATATAAACCCTAGCTGTTATTTGATCGCCAGTCGGTTTAGACATACGTGGCGAATGTTGTGTCATTTACACATGCTATGCATTTACCCAAAATGTTAAGCTAGCTGCGTCAAGATAAAAACGAGCGATTAATTCACTTCTACAATTTCCTTGAGGTCTATCTTACATTTGACCACTCTCCTTCGCGTATATAGCTAGCTAGGCTTAACTAGATCTAAGACCTGGACTCCATATAGGCCAAGGACTTGGGCCACGCCTGGCCTAGGGCTCCTTTATCTCACTATCAGACTCCTTAACTACTGGATTAATTTTTCCTCAGTAATGACACCGTATATATAGGTGATGGATGACCTCTTGTGCCAATATCATACTGAGTTGGAATGTATAGAAGAATTTAGGATCCTCCGACTGCTTCTGTGAGAAGAATGCAAGCACTTGCATCGTATCATTCTGATTCAATTCTTTTCTTATTGATGTTCTTAAGTTGCTCACGTGCTTCTTGGTTAATGGCACAGCTGACAGGCCTCCTCTCAAAAATAATAATATGGCCATTATCTTTCTGTTTGGTATTTGCACCGAGTTAAGTGTCCTTATTAGTTTCTTTTCTGCATCTGACATATTTTTGTGTGACCGCAAGAACCTTGACTCTCCTGGGGGACTGAGCTCATGATTGTGTTCGAAATTGAGTCGTATAACTTGCCATGCAGTATCTTTCAGTTTTATAACCATTACTGCAAGGCATCCAGTTAATATTACTGTGTTGCTTTTTCGCTTTCATATTGCTGGTTCTATTGAGGTTCCTTCTTTGGATTTTCTCTTCCTTTCCTTTGACGGTTTTGTAGTCTTGTCTTCCTTTCTTTTGGCTAGCTGATCGCCTTCTTTTGGCTTTCCTGACTTATTGCGTCTGAATGTTACCCAGGTGACAGTATTGTTATCTTCTTTCTTTCTAGAGTGATAATTTCCAGCTTTGAGCACAGAGAAACAAACTATGAATGCATAGCTGTTGTAGAACTTTTGTGCTTCGTCTTCAGTTTGAAAAGTCATGTCTAAGTGTGGAACATGATGAGTTTCAATCTGCATATCCCCTTTCTGTGCTGCCTTGATACTTTTATTTTCTAGGAATATCTCAATGTCCTCTTCTGTTATGTTTTCAAATTTTTTTTGTTGACTAAAACTCATTTGCATTGTTTTCTGAATTGATTTCGCCAATTATTGATGTATCATCATGTTCAACTTCTACAATAGCCTGATTTTCCTCAACTTCATCATGTTCTGTAATTTCGTTAGTTTCTGCATTAACTTGATCAGGTATTGATATCTGGTTGTCCTCATCAGTTATTGATGTCTGATTTGCTTCATAAGATGTAGAAATCAGGTATATTTTATTTCATGCATGTCATTATAAAAAAATGCGGAAAAATATGTACAAAATTGTAAACAATTTAACACTAAAAATTAACCTACCACTCATGTGAGTCTGCACACCATAGCCTTCATTTTCAGCATTTATTTGATTTTCTGCATTTTCTGCATTTTCACCATGGCCTACATTTATTACGTTGTGGATTATTTTTTATTCTTTGTGATGATTGTGATCTATGCATCTATTCTGCAGATGTTCAACCTTGATTTGTCCAATTTCATCAATCCTGCTGGTGGTCATATACAAGTGGTTCTGTGCTCAAAGGTAATCATATAGTAAATTCTTTTTTGTTTTTTGGCAATTTACAATGAGTACATTTGTAACTTTCTTGTTCAGCCTCACCTCAAATACATATGGAGCCGTCAGCAGGTATGTGTAACTTCCTTGTGGGGCCTGATTGTCAAAGAAATTCTTATTATTTGTGTAATAACAATATAATTTGATTTTTAAGTATTATCACAAAATCTTCGGTATTTTGGCTTCCAAGTATATCCATATGTTGTAGGAAACTTGTATATGTGCTATTGCTATCCTGTGATATATTCATCTGTCACAAAATGTTATACGTTAATGTTAGTTGCATCATGTTTTTCTTTTTCTTTTTTATGGAGTATAGATTGTCTAACATTCATATCATTATTATAGTACCAAGAGATGCGCAAGTTCATGTATATGCTAACTTTTTTTTCTACATGTATATGCTAGCATTCTTTTCTATCTTTTTTGTGTTTACTGTTCTTCTGGCATCCAATCTGGTAACAGTTGTGTATGAATATGCATTTTGTAGGCCACATGAATTAATATTGTAGTTATAATTTATGTGCAATTATAGTACATGTAGTGCAACTTCTATAATGTAGTTAGTTGTTACAGTTATAAGTGTTTTTGGCAATCACAATTTACCTAGTATTCTTCTACGATGTTACTACCATAAAGGCTTGCATCCAAATTTCTCAGTTTTCTAGGTTCTGATTGTCCTCCGGGATCCATGATTATATTGTCCTGCGTTGATGAATTTGCAATTAATATGCATATTGGTAAAGCAGAAGTAATGATTCACAACAAAAAAAATTTGTACTACTGTAATATACATTTTCTGTATTAAACTTTATGCAATTTTTTCTAGGTTATATGCCTTTTTATCACATAACTATAGTGATTGGATTGGATGTACTGGATCCTACTGGTTATCAAAAGACTAAGAAATTATTATGTTGATTTGTTTCAGATCAACCACAAGAAATAATATTCCCAAAGAATCATAGTTCATAGAAGAAACCAAGACGACGGTAAGTTGGGAGAACTATCATATGCATTTTACTGTTTTGCGCATGACTATAGTGCACAATTCAAATGTATGTGCTGCATTGAACTAGTCTGGGTTATACTCTTTTTTTAGCACATTACTGTAGTGATTGGATGTACTAGATACTACTGGTTCTCAAAATGACTGGAAAATTATTGTGCTGATTTGTTTCGGTTCAACCACAAGAAATAATATTTGAAGAGAATCATAGTTGACAGAAGAAAACAAGATGACAGCAAGTTGGGAGAAGAATCAGAGCACACATGTAACAAACGGGAAGAACAACTAGGAAAAAGAAACCTGAGGATTTTGCAGTCTCAGATCCATTTGCACAGGCCAGTTCGGCATTCCTATATTTTTTACTTCTGCCGCCTCTCTGCAATTCTCCTCTTCTGTGTTTTATTTTTGGTTTTCTTGGATTTTCTTCCGCCGCCTCTCTACAATCCTCCTCTTCTGCGCTTTGTTTTAAGTTTTCTTGGAGAGACAAGAAATGTGTAAGGCTAGGTTTACATTATTTTTGGGCTCACAATTTAGTTGGGCTAGCATCGTGGTCAATCTCTCATGCTTGAGGTTTTTGGGTTGGGCCATAACGGGTTGTAACCTCAAAACCGCGGGTCCATTAAAGTTGCAAGTGGGCTGCCCATTCAAAAGGTACAGTAAAATAGGTCTACAACAACCACCACACGATGAGAATCAAACAACTCTTAGAATCGACTGAAATGATTTTTTTTCAGTTGACTGTGCAATAGACAATCCTGTAACTTATAGCTTTCTAATTTCTTATTTTTTTTCTAACTTTTTGGTTTATTTTTGGGCCTTTTCTTTTTTTCTTTTATTCCTTTGCATTGTCCGTGATGATATAACTGTTTTTCCCTTTTTAAAATTTTTAAAATTTAATTACGCTGAAAAAACTACCAGTAACTACATTGTAAAGAAAACTGCTACAGTAACAAAAAAGTTGGAAGCTTGAGCTTCATAAACCCAAATGTGCACCTTTTTTGTCTTTGTTGAACAACACTATAGCTTTGTAGCTTCGCAAAAACACCGGGCTCATCTATATTTCAAAAAATAACTTATGATATTCAAGGTATCTCCTTCGCTTTAGAGGTATAGATAACCCCACAATAATCTTTAAATCACAATAAAGCAAAATTCCTATAAATTCTACCATTAATCAAGAAAAAGGAGAATATCAACATCACCTATTTCAGTAGGGCTAAATTATAATGGTGCATATTAATCATATATAGATAAAAATTCTCTTATTAATCGAGAGAAAAAGAAAAGATCTACAACATTTATTTTGATGTATGATTATAATGGTGTAGATTAATTACGTATATAAATTATATAACATAGCAAATGCAGTATATTGCAATATCTAGTCACGTAATTATGCTGGAAATTTAGCTAGTTAAAGAGCATATTCTTTTTGGCTTTGACTTATGGATTTTGGCTGCGGCTTATGCCTTTTAGGCTGTTCATAAGAGAGAGTATAAAGTAACACAAACTAGCGTGTGGTTTTGGCTAATATAATTAAAGTAGCTGCAATGTGTACTATAATTAACTTGTAGACCCGTCTAGAAAAGACACTCTGTTTAAAATGTAATTATTGTAGAAAAGTCAAAAAACTGTTTTTAGAAGCTGAAAAGAAGATGCCCAAAATATATATCCGATTGATTAAATATGAGAGAAAAGTCAATTTTGCCCTTGTCAGTTGGTGGATCCTACTTGTCACCAGGGTTAAACGTTTCGGATGGAAAAAAATTTCGCCACCCAGCGAAACAATCGAATTAAACGAAATTTCAGAATTTCGTTCGTAATTTCGGACGAAAATTTTGAACTTCATTTGAATGTTTGGTGAAATTTAATCAAATTTGGACAAATTTTGAATAAATTTTGAACGAAGAAAAATTCAGCCAAAATTTAACAAAATGATTTCCCTTTCGCTGGGTAACGAAATAACCAGAATTTCTGAAAATTTGTTTAAATTCGTCTGAAATCTTTAACCCTACCTGTCAGTACCTTCTCTCTCCTCCCCTCTTCTACCTCACTATCTCAATCACTCGCGCCGCTTGCCAAGGCCGCCTTCGGCGCTGCCACTCCTCCCACTGCGCCATCACGTCGAATGCAAGTAGACATTGCTATGGTAGTCCTCAACGCGCTCTCCATCTCCTCCTTAAGTCGGAGTTTGCTGCTGGCAAGCTCCTCTAATAACAGGCCGTGCCACGGCCGTGTCCGCCCTCCCCGGTAGTGCACGCCGATCTGCTACTGCAGTGCTCCTCCTGCCACTTCGATCACGTCACTATAACCTCGTCATCCTCCTGAACCTCACTGCCACCTCACCCAAGTCTCTTTATCGCCGAAGCACGCCACCACCGAGTGCCACCATCTGGCCAAGGCTGCCACCGTGGGCAGCCTTGCCAGCGTCTCCTTTGCCACCGTGGACCGGTGCCTCAGATGCGCCAGTATCGCCGTCGACAACCAGTGGCTCAAGCCGCCGTCGCGCTTCATGGTCTAATTTACATTAAGAGAAATCAGTACGTAAATCTCACTTAGCTAATAACGACCTAGCCGAATGGCTGTACTGGACCTAACTATCCCATCAATTGGTTAAAAGAAACCAAAAAGGCATCCCATCAAGTAATGGCCACCACGAAATAGTGAGATTCTCTGTGATCTGTCCATTAGTTGCGTGTATATGTTTGTCTTGCAGTTGATGAAAGTGTTGAACCATCTTGGTCGCTCGGGCATGCGATCTCAAGTACTTAACGATTACCCGATATATATTCTTTTTGGGAGGTAAGCGCGCCACTAGCTTTCTTATTAGTGGATTTTTTTGCTGTAGCTTTGGTTTTGACTTAAAGTTTTTAAATTTTGATTACTCATGAGAGACAGAAATAATTACGTATGATTTTGACTGGTATAGCTGAATTTAATAAAATATCTACTATAATTTACTTATAAACTTCACCTTAAAAGTTGTATTGTGTAAAAGCTAGTTACCATAATAGAAAATAATAAGGTAAAATTTAAGCAACAAAAACCAAGACTACATGAGCCATTCACCTTTTAATTTGAACACGACACGCTGCCATGCTCCTGCAAATTTTTTTTTTTGCGAGATTAGCTTGAGAAAAAAAGGAAGAGAGAGAGAGAGGGGAGGGCAGGCCGAAGAAAGAGATTCTAGAAAGCATGACTGGTCTTTAGTGTCCACTGGCTTTTCTTTGACTTGACCGCAGGGCGTAAAGCGAAAGGGACCTATCAGTAGTGTTATGAACGGCCACGATCTGCTGGCCCCGGTCGGTTTGATATTGATGGGCGTGCCAGATAAATATGCATACACACTTGATATTCCCCACTTCACATATATTTCTTGAGTCTATGTGTGTGGCCACTGACCTGAAGCATGTTTGATGTACGTACCACATATATTAGGAGTAATTGATCTTTTGTTACATTCTTCATTGTATTTGATGATTTGCCCTATAATATCTCATTGATATATGGGTCCAAAGTCTATATATCAATAAGACAAATAGGGGCAAATCATCAAATTCCACAGGGGCGAAGCCAGCGGGGAGGCTTAGTAAGGCTCGAGCCTCACCTCCTGCGGCAATGACACCCCAATCCCCATCCATTCCGGCTGTCGCCTTCTCATCACCGCCATGTCTCACCCGTCACCCCACGCCGCACCACCCGCCTCCTCCTTCTCCGCATCCGCCTCGCCGTCCTCCCTCCCAAATCCAAGCCCAAACCCTCGCCCAGACACCAACTGCCGCCTCACGCCGCCGCCGCCCGCCTGAGGAGGAAAACTCCTCGATGCGATCCTCGAGGAGCTGCCCGGCCGCCACGCACAGGCGATAGACTTCCTCCGGCCTCGCCCCGCCTCCTGCGCTCCTGTCTTGCTCCACGGCGGCGCCGCCACAGTGCAAGACGCTGCTCCTCCTCATGCAGCACTTTTCGCCCACCACGCATCACCTACGTCGCGCTCGCTCCTTCCCTCCCTCGTGCCCTCTTCGCCTCCCTCCTCTCCTAGCTCAACCCACCGTCATCCTCCACCTCCTCTCACCGCCTCCAGAAGCCCTCCGACTTCGTCGCCGCCCTCCGCGACGTCCTCGGCACCCCCCATCCATTCCAATTTCCAGCGGAAGACTCGAGAGAGCACGCGCCAGCAGATCTGGCCTCCTAGGCTGCAGATCATGCGGCCAGGCTGCCGGATATCTCAATTTTCAGGGATTTGGAGTACATTATTTCAGCTGAGTTGTTGTATAGTTTACAAATCTTTCTTAACTTGAGGTTGTTCCATGCAGGAGGTACAACAGATATGTGGAGCTTGCACATGTCGCATTTGGTGAGATATGCTCTTAACTATTTGCTAGTTCATGAGAATAACTTTTGATTCCAAGTTGTATATCTCTGACATGTGTGCTATTAATAGATCTATGCAATGTATACCAATACTGCCGTAAGAAGATCTATGTTCTTGTACACAAGTGACGATGTGCTAGAGCAATCCCCATAGAGAAGCCTGCCATTCATCCTTCTCCGATTGACCTGAAAGGGAAGGCTTACGAGTAAGTCCATGTGATTCAGTGTTAAATGATTTATTCCTTTCCTTTGATGCTTTATGAAATAGCACCATAAGGATAAAACTTAGCCTTTATGCTTGTTTATGCTGTTTGAAATTGGTATTGACAACATAAAGCACATTATGTTGATGATTTATGACATAACCAATAGACAAAAAAAGGAAGAGATACCACTTATTTTGGTTCACACTTGAATTTAACTTACTGTAGCTAGGGATCACTATTGAACCAAAGAAATGAATAGGTTGAAGAAACATGAGATCACATTATTTTGTGCTCCAAATGCGATTTAGCAAACAGTGATGCCTAATTACTCCCTATTAACACACTAACACTCAAAGACCATCCACTTTGAGCCCACCCTCCATTTTCATCCTGGCTTCATCACTGAAATTCCATACTTATGTATAGGGCAAATGCTCCAATCTCCCGGATGATATATGTATCATGCATGCTGCATAACTGCAAAACGTATATTATCGCATGCATGCATGGGTAGTCGTCTTATGTACGTACGATAATCCGATTATTGTTTGTACACTCCTCTACGTGTCTATATGTTTTTTTTTCTTGAAAGCATGTGCCTATCTGTGAGTACTGTGTGATTCAGATTCAAACAAGGAAACAACAGATCGCAGGTCATATCGACATATCCCATGCATATATGAGCATGCACGCGACGTTTCATATATGCCAAGAAGCAAGACACGCACGCACGTACGGTTCTTGCAGGGTGTGCGTGCATGCTCCTATATACTATATAAGATGAATCAGGGAACACGTAGTATATATCTTTCTTTACTTGTACTAGAAAGGTTTGATCATGACCGATCGATCTGTCCAGTCAACTATTTACGGGCAATTGATCGATGCATATGCAGCACGCGAGCTGGGGCCGGCCGGCCGGGTCCAAAACTACATGACATTTGTTGTACACATACACATCAATTGCGAACAAGGTTTGGCGGGGTACGTATTCAAACGGGCGTCCCCATGTATTTGTGCAGCACTGTGGATGGATGGGAAAAGGTATTAACTCATGTCGGGCAGAAAAGCTAGATCCCATGCATGCATGTATATGCACCAGTTTGGACTGAGCCAACCAACTAGCCAGCTAGTACGTGTCAACATATACGTACACATGTATACGTACTGTGTGTGTGTGTGTATAGAGGGCAACAAGAGCTAGATATACATAGCCAACGTTTGCTTCAATTCACACATGAATGTGTTGTGCAACGGGAGTGTGTTGTTTTAGGATGGATAACCATGAGGAAACAGATGCTCTGAACAGAGGCAGTAAATGTATTTTTCTTGCGGGGAGACAAAGGTATGCAACATGCCAGATCCAACATATGCCCTTCTCATGCAAGCAAGGAGCCAGCACTTGTTCTCCCACTTTTCTCTTCAGATTCTCAGCATACCCAGACGTGCACTATTCTGCCCAGAGAGAGACAGAGACAGAGAGAGAGAGAGGTTTACTTGAGGTCACATCTAGTGCACTTCCTCTAAAACAGTTGCAAGCTAAACTTTCCTCACTCCCCAGCTTTCTGTCACACCTTGAAGTACAGTGGCGAAGTCGGGATTTGGTTACGTCATAAGCTCAGTAGTGGAATGATCTAGACTATCTGGACTGGACTATGAAAATATTACCCATGTTGGACTGAATTTACCCGGGCTGTATACTAGATATTTTTCTACACCCCGGGCTGAAGCCTACCCTACCCAGGGTGTAGCTCCGCCCCTGTTGAAGTACATGTCTTTATATACTCCTTTCATCCATCCTTTTCTCCAAGCACATAGAATATAATGTTCTGTTAAAACATCTAGATCATCTCGAACAAAACCATAATCTCAAACACATCAGAAAGAAGAAAACGAAGAACAACCACAGTAACTAAAAGAGGGGGAAAGAGAAAGAAAAAAACACCTGTTCTTTTCCTTTTCTTGCTCTTGTCACCATCTTTAAGGTTATTATTAGCTAGCTAGAGATCAAATGTGTTGTTTGCATTTGCATATGCATAGATGCATGCCAGGTTTCAAGGTAATTAATGTCATAAACCTCTCTGCCCTTGCTCAAATGAGCTCCCTGCAGAAGTAGTAATAGCAGCAGTTGTAGGCGCCCAATCCAGCATGAATGGATCCAAGTCCTTGGCTATTGCCTTCTCCTTGTCAAGCTCACCACCTGGCCTGCTCTCCATGTACTCCTTCGAGAAGATTAGGCTCATGGGGTCTGACTCCAACTCGGCGAGGTCTGCGAAGAAGTCGTCTTGGTGGCCGGCCTCCGGTATCATCGGCCTGTAGCTCTGGCTGAACATCTGCTGCATGAGATCACTGTGATAATCTACTGTGACTGAGGTATCATCTACGCCTTTCTCCATTTCTGACCCTACAAGTGCCTCCTCTTTCACAGCCATCGGAAGAGTGTTACTGGTGCTTGTGGTAGCCGTGGTGGTCGTGCTTGTCGTCGCGGTTGTGGTGGCAGTAGCAGCAGCGGCGGCTTGATCCTTTGCTTCTGCTTTAACAGTTGGCCTCTGCTGGTTGTGTGAGGAGTTGTTCTTGGAAGCTGCTGCTGCTGAGCTGCTGCTGCTGCTGTTCTTGGCATGGTGAGACCGCGTTGAGCCGGCGAGCGCGTTGCGCTGCGTCGGCCACGGGTGGTTGTGCTCCGACGTGTAGGTGATGACCAGCATGTTGGGGTCGGTCCGGCTGCGCTCGACTTGCTTCCGCGCCAAGCATCCTTTCGAGCTGCTGCATCTATAGTACCCTCTGAACATGGTACAAAATTTTATCAGAAATTAGTTGTAATAGTTCTATAAAGAAGTGCATTGTTACTTTCATATTCCAGAGTTTTAGACACTACTATATTTATCCAAGACCATAGATTCTACTTAGTAAATTATTTCCTATATGTAGTCACGTACACAAAAATCACCATGGGAAGCATGTCTTTGGAAATTGTATCATTTTAAAATTTAGGTTGGCCACATAGAAAGAACATTACTAGATCAAGTACTAAAATAGTTCCACAATGTTATATTTTTAAAAAAATTTACAAGTATATTGGGATAAAAACTAAACAATAAAGTTGCATCTTAAAAACCATGAAAAGTCAAAAAAAATGTAAGAACTTGTAACCAGAGAAAATATTAATTAAAGGAATAGATCTACGATTTTGCTATTGCACAGACGACTGAAAGTTTTTTATCTCTCAGTCACCTGAAGTTGTACTCTCAATCAACTGAAGTTACAGCCAGTCCCCCTCCAAAAAAATCAACTACAACTTCAGGTGCTTGAGAGTGCAACTTCAGGTGACTGAGAGATAAAAAAATTCAGTTGCCTGTGCAATAGTCACACATGACGTCAACCCAAGCTAGGTTGACTTATTTCAAACTTTTTCTAACAGAAGAACTTAGTTTCAATCTGTGTTGGTGAACTATGTCTGACAAAACAAATCGTAAACATGTGCATGTAATCACACTGAATAAGAACCTTTAAATTACAGCTACGGTTAAGGCAGCAAAAATGCAACGTAGGTTCAAGTCCAAATCAAAGGTTACTAATTCCATGGTTATATTTAGCTTGGAAGAATGGAAAAATTAATCAACTTCGCAACTGGAAACAACATCTAGCAAAGTAGGTTTTAATTTCTTTTCTTCGAAGAATTTTTACATGGGGCAAACTAAATTGCATACAAACCTGAACAACGATTCAATTAATGGTGTATGAAGCAAAACTCCATATAATTAATTAGCTTTGCTTGATTTATTCGTTCAGCTCATACATCTTCTAATGCTTCAACGTTAATACTTTTTGAAGGAAGGCAGTACGAGAGAGAGCCTACTGAAATGCATTCAACATTGTTTGAACTGTATTATCGGGGATGCGGGGATGTCAAAAAATTCCTTTGCGCAGTTGAAAGGATAGAGTAATAAATACAACTCAGAGAAAAAGAAAACATGAAAGAGTTCAATGGGGTAGTTTCTCTACTTGCCAATTGCAATATTGATGTACTACTATATCAGCTAGCGTATCATGTGCTTCTGCAACTAACCAGATAGAACAATACTAGAAAAAAAAGAGGAATCTCTTTCCTGATTAAGGATAGGAATCTATGGGAGTTTGAGCATGTTCTTATTATGATTACATGGTCACCGCAATTATTACAGCACACATATCCAGATGCATATATACATGGAGCAGAAGAGAGATAGAGAGAGATATGCAACCATATAGTAGTACATGTAAGTGCAGAGAGAAATGAATGTGATTAGTGCAGTCATATATACCTTGGGTAGGGGGAGCCTTTGATAGGCTTCTGGCCATACTTCCTCCAAGCCCAGAGATCAGAAGGAACAACCTCCCCACTGGTCCTTCCTCCTGCTGCTGCTGCAGGTGCTGGGATGCACACCACCTTCCTTGCCTGGTTCTTCCTGCATCAAACACAAAACCATCACCTCAAGCAACCCACACACAATTAAGGACCACTCATCAGATGCTTAATCATTCTGAAGTCTGAACAACTACTGTTCTTGACCACCTCAAAACGTCATGTGAAAACTGAAAACTAGGGTTTGAAAGACAAACTAAGCTGAAGAAATAGGTCTAGTGGTGGTATGCATAATGCTTATACGCAAGCCTATACAAACATTTTTTTTTCTAACTCTGAAGATTCGTACCACTAGCCCTCTATCTAGGTAGTTAATTTCAATCTGCAGAAACCTTTGATCTTGCTGGTTTTGTCACAACTCACAACTCAAAACCTTCGACCGATCCTTAAATTCTTGGGAGGTGCAGAAGGAGAATAACTAGCTAGGGTGGTAGCAGGAAAAGGAACTCGCAAACTTTCCCTAAATTAGGAATCTTGAACTGTTCCTCCAGCACGAGAAACTCCATGCTTAACTATGTATGTCGAGAGGAAGAAATTAATGAAGAGTCGTTTCAATGCACTGATCAAGAATTGTGTAGATCTGAGACAGCTAGCGATCGGTTCCGAACCTGCGCTTGATCCCGCCGGTACGCGGCGAAGACATCTGCAGCCCGGCGACGGCGTCGAACGCGCACGGCCCAACCGCCTGCCCGGCCATCGGCACGCCGAGCTTCACCGTGTCACCGCCCATCAGCGGGTACGGCCGTACCGCTCTCGGCGACAACGGCGACACGCCCAGCATCTGCATCCCCCTCGGAAGGATAGGCTTCCGCATGTCCAATGCCCCATCAACATCAACAGTTCCGCCGCCGCCGCCTCCTCCTCTGCCGACGCCGCCACCGACAGCAACGTCGACGAAGCCGACCTTCACCATGCCGACATCCATTCCGTCCGGGACGGCGTCAAAGAAGTCGGCAGCGCTGCCAGAGGAGGAGGGGTAGTCACTGCTGAAGGGGTCCGGGAGGCCGGAGAACGGGTCCCCGAAGGCGTCGTCGCTCGGCCCGGCGCCGTCTGTCGACGACTGGGGTGGCGGGAAGAGGACTGGCTCGGCTGGGAGCTGCCACTCGATGGCCGTTGATGGGAGGTCGGCGGCCCCAACCGGCATAGCGCCGCCAGCTCGTACGATGTCGGTGAGGTCTCCGGCCTGGTCGCCCTCCATCCTTTGCAAGAAGTAGTCACACATGACTACCCCCCTCTAGCACGTAGTTATGTACTACCAAGCTAAGAGAGAGCTTAGAGTTAGCTCTTGCTGGCTAGTTGCTCCTTCTTGGCAATTCATAAGGAACTCAAGAAGGCCAACTAATTTAGAGGTAAGGAAGATGGACACCTGAAGAGGTGTTCCAGAAAGGAATTCTTGGAGGTAGCTAGCTTGGCCTATTTAGCTCGATTTGAGCGTGTTTGTTTTTGTGTGAGAGAAAGGTGTAGAGAGAGAGAGGAAGCAGATGATTTGAGAGAGAAGGCTGTGCAAACTGCCTGCTTTTCTTTACATGGAGAGGGAGAGAAGGATGGTGGTGTGGTATGTTGTGGGCTGGCTCCCAATCGGACAAAAAAGGGAGGAGAGAGGAGACCGAGTGATAGTGCTCTTTCCTAACAAAAAAGATGGAGGATATCGTGGTGATATGGGCGGTCGCTGACTTTTTTCCCCCTGAGATGCAAAGTGTTCGCCATACGCAAAACAGCACGGGGACGTGGTAAAAAAATTTAACGGGGCTGCATGGTAAAATTGGGTCAGGAGTTCCGGACACTCGTCGTACCGTTGCCGTCTTGGCGAGAGGCCACACAGAGGTGATTAGATCATCATGTCCTATATGCCTTGCACTCTTGGTCTCGCTGGCCTCTTGCCAAGACGACGTGCCTCCTCAACTGCTGACCCAACCTTACCATGGGCGGAGCCAGCAGTCGGGCGACCCTGGACGGGGCACCCCCTTCCCCCTCTTTCATCATGGCCGCACCGAAGCTCTACTCTCACTGAGAGAAAGAAGATACGTACGTTTAGCCTGACGTCTGGCGAGATGGCTCGTCACCTCGCTTCTTGATCTACTGGCGGCATGAGGAGCAGAGGAGTCCTACTGACACAGTCCACCAAGATCAAGACATAATGCTCACACCAATTAATCTCTCTCGCACCAGCACAAACCAATCACCAAACCCTAGCGCGCGTCTGGAGGCGGTGCGCGAGTGCGCAACTGCATAGTGGCATCGGCGACTGTGAGCCGGCGCTTGATGAGGGGTGGTGAGCCGGCGGAGAGGGACAGCGCACGGCAGCTCATGGGCGGCATGGCACAGCGGCAAGCCAATAGCAAGCTGAGGAGCAGAGGCGGCAGCGGGCGATAACCGGCCACCCGAAGGCGAGTGCTGAGGTGGATCGAGGCGAGGCATAAGGGGGTGCAGCGCCACGGTGGCTAGGGGACCAGCTTCGTGCTGGCCGAGCTGAGCAGCCGAGGAGGTGTGGGCTTGCGATCAGCATAATCTTTCTTAGGTCCTGTTTCTAAAAACGGTTTTTGATTCTTGCTATAGTACCTTTTAAACGGGTTATTTTCTCAAGACGGGGTCTACAAGTTAATTATAGTACATGTTAAAAACTCAACATATGTATCAACCAAAATTGCAAACGAGTATCTCTCTATATATAATCTCTATCGCAAACAGCTAAAATTTAAAAATTTCAGCCAAAAGCCGCAGCCGTATCAAACAGACCCTTAGTGTTGTTTGTGTCCAATTTGCCTGTTTTGTTGATCATTCGTGAGTTATATGCTGTAATTTTAGAATTTAAACTATGCTTGATGTAGACTATTTGTTCAAAGATACGCCAATGCTTACATAGATTACTAATAGGCAATAGCTCTAGTCTGTACATGTCATAATTGGCCATATATAGAAGGTCAAAGTCTATACATGTGATAATTGGTCATAGAAGCTCAAAGTTTGTATATGTGATGATTGGTCAAAGAAGATCAAAGTATGTATATGTGATAATTGGTCATAGAAGGTAATCAATAATCGCAATAGGTCGAAAGTGAAGATTTGTGACCTACGCAATAGGTCCGACAAATGATCACGACATGTCTGGCAATGGTCTGCTGGGCAGCGCTCTTGTTAGGGAAGCGTTGCTCTAAATGTAGAGTATCTTCATTGAAGCCCCAATGTGCCTCCTCTGGCTGTGGCAGAACCAAGGATGCAGCCGCAATGTCATCCAACCTACAGCTGATAAGTGCCATCGGTGGTTACAACACAACCGACTACACCTCACGTAACAGCTTCTCTACGTCCCTCATCTTCAAAAATATATGTTTCCACGTACTCCTCCTTGCTCTCCACTTCTTTCACCTGCTGGGCCAGGTATTCGTGGTAGTCAATACGAGCCGCCCACCATCGTTGTACACCTTCGTTGGGCTCGAAATTTTTGGCACGTCCCCTCAAGTCTCCATCACCCACCACCTCGCCCGCATCTCCACCAACATTCCCATCTACAGCAGCGCCGGAGGCCAACCAAGGCACTACATCAGCAGTGCCTGCCGAATGACTCGGTCCGCTCCACGAACTGAACATACCCTGTTGGTTTGCCATATATTGCAGCAGCAGGGTTGCACATATACTCCATGTAATTTTTCTATGACTCGTCGCATGTCACCTTCATAAGTTGCCACATGGTCTCCCCTTCACCACCCACCACAAAGATGTACAACACTTCAATGCGCAGGTTGTTCCTCGCAATGGCGCGATCGAACACGGAACAGGCACATCTCCAGAGCTCTGAGAGGCCTATGTCCTTTAGACCAGGTGCCCGAATCACGATCTGGTCATAATTTGATAGGTCCACCCCATATGGTTCATCACGTATAAGACCATTTTCATGGAACACGAACAGATCTTGAATGCCCGACATGTCGTACCTACAAAATTTTTCAGAGTGTGTAACGTTAAGTTACAGCTTTTCTTAATATTTTTCCGCTTCTAAAGTAACAATTTAATAAAGGAAAAATTGATTATATGCCACTTAGTAACATCCGGTTCTAAAATTGGCATTCTAATTAATAAACTTTCAACACTACCTTCAAATATTTCCCCTACCTAACTCACATATTAAACAACATTTCTCTAAATTTTCATATTTTTTGGAGGCTACTTTCTATTTTAAATAAATCAGGTCTTCGGTCTTTTTGTACGTGATTCCAATATTGCTTATATTTCCCAGACTCCAAAATATTATTATTTCCAATGCAATTATCATAGTTTACTACTTCATCCAAACTAACCTAAAACATTTCACAGAGTGTCCAACATTAAGTTATGCCATTTCGCACTACTTTTACCGTTGCTACACTATGCACAACTTTTTCAAAATGCACAAAAAACACAATGTTGTTCCCATGCAATCAAAATAACCTATGCATAAACTACGTCATTCATGTAATTAGAGTGAGTAATAAGTATTTAACGACACTAGCAATGATGCTTATTCGACGTCAACTAAGTCCACTGCCTAATTACAAAATGCTAACTACCACCTTTTCATACAAACAAACTATCATTTTTAATTACATGCTAATCATGTTGTTAAAAAAATTACCACATATCGATGAAAATTACCTCTTTCGGATGCTTCAAAGCCGATCTACAACTTTTGCAAATTTGCAAGCTTGAAATGCAAATTCAAAACTACTCAAAAATAGAATTCGTTCACGGCCTTACTTCCCCTATTCTCTGCTGCATCTCTCACTCTTGGCTACAATCAAATGAAATGGCACTGCTGCCTCTTCCAGAGAACAAAACCACCATTTTATCATGCAATCAAGATCGCGAGGGCTTGGTTCAAGAACTCACGACACCGGGATGTTCGTCTTTGGAGGAGGGGGGCCTGTCGGGCGGGCGTTCGACACCTAATACGGTAAGAGACAGCGACAGAAGGGAGTGGGCGTGCGCGCTAGGTAGCTTGGCGTGGTGGGGCAGCACGCCAGGAAGCTAGCGTGGGAGGGTGGCACGCCAGGCATCTTGGTACGGTGGGGTAGCGCGCCAGGCAGATGGCATGGTGGGCGAGCATGCTAGGGAGCCAAAAGTGGCATTGCGCTGCCATGGGGGGGGCCAGATATGCTCAAATTTCCCTTTGGTTACGGGTGAAATCGGGTTGGATTCGAACAGATATTGTTCATATTGTATTCCAATCCACATTTTTTTCCTTGGATTAAGAGTCAGATACGGTAAGGTCAAATACGAATATGAATTCAGAGTATTCGGATACGATACCATCGAGATAGATACATGATGTTTCGGATCAAAAAATAGATAATATAGACGGATAGTGTGTGCATACATAAAGAAAATATGCACTGAACTATATCACCATCACTTCAAACATTTAACTAGCAATAAATTCATCTAGATTACTCAAGTATGATAGCCGACACAACACAAGTTCAATATAATTGATAAATTCATACATAAGTTTGAAAATCGATAAATTCATTCGCAAATTCAACATAAGCGGGGAGGATTAGTGACGACTGGCTAGAGTGGTTGGACTCTGTTAGTTTAGGACTTGATAAAATCTAGACCGGTTGGTATCAATGATGGTTAATGGGGGTCGGACAGGGTACTAACTTACTTGTCGGATATCCGGTCGGATAGTATCCGACTTACCGTTTACCGACGCTATTCGGTCGGATTTTAGCTCTCCCATTTTTGCTACCATATCCGACAACAACTATCCGATACCAACCGAATTCAGTTCGAATACTAAATTACCTTCCTGTATTCGGTACCAACCGGATCGGTCAGGATTAACCCGTACCATTTACACCCATACCTTTGGTCAGTTCTCGTAGTAAATCGACATAGTCATATAAAAGGAAAGTGACATGTTCTTTGTTGTTGCGGCTTATAGTTTTTGGCTGAAATTTTTGAATTTTAGCTGTTTGCGACAGAGATTACGGAGAAAGATACTCACATACGATTTTAGCTGGTATAGATGTTATCATAAAAAATATTCTATTTAAAATATAGGTACTATAATAAAAATCAAAAGGCAATTTCAAAAGTCCGATAGAAGAGTCCCATATCTTCTTTCACTCTGACCTCTAGTGAAGTGTCATAGTCATTTCAGTCCTACCATCTCTGGTAAAACCAGCGAGTCTCGAGCAGGAATTTATGATTTGAGTAGTTTGACTCCAGCAGTATACACGCGCGCGCACATACGCGCACACATATATATGGCATATTTTTTAACGATTTTTAGGTTTTGCTATAGTATCTAACTTTCAAACATAATATTTTTTTAAAACAGAGTCTACAAGTTAATTGTAGTACACGTTAAAAGCTCAACATCTGTATCAATCAAAATCGTAAACAAATATCTCTCCGTAATCTATGTCACAAACAACTAAAATTTAAAAATTTCAGTTAAAAGCTATAAGCCGTATTTATATCAAATAGTTACTATAGTTAGAGACTCGGAGTCAAGACCAAGGACTCGAGTCATTAAACATCGATTCTTAGTAATTTTCTGGTGACACCTAGTTAATTTTACAGCACTCAACCCCCTTCTTCTCCCTCTAATTAATTTCTCGATCTCTCCCGGAAAGATTCCAAATACAAGGCCGGCCATGTTGGTCTCACTAATCAATTTGACGGGCTCTTGACTTGCTGTAGCTACTAGTACCGCAATGTGCTACTTGTCCCTCTTTTGTGCTGCAAGACGGATCAAAAGAACATGTTGCGAGTTGATTACGGACAAGAGCAAGTGAATTGGGATTTCTTCATTGAGGTTAGCCTGCCGTAAATTGGTAAGATCGATTAACATCCATGCACGGTTTAACCGTATTTTTTTAAGCAAAAAACAGGTGGCTGATGGAACGATGGTGCATTAATTAGCTAGTCGAGTGTGTCATAGTCTAGTTAATGTGATCAGTATTAGTTAATGGCTAGCTAGAGAATCTTCGTATCGACAGACATGAGCTCACCGAGGAAAACACTATCACACGGCCGCCCACGTATGGTTGTGGACTTGTGGTGGTTAAAGCTGTGGGATCTTCTTCTTGACAAAAAATTATACGCAGCTCCTTCACGTATTCTCCTATATTTTTAATTCTTCCATGCAAAATTATTCAATGCTACATGAGACAATCCTCTTCAAGCCGAAATAAAATGAGATCATGGTGCAATACTCATTGTTAATCGTATTCTCCAATTCATCATGTTTCGGAATGAAGTTGTTAGAGCTAGAGTAAATTCATGCCATAGTTAAATTAATGTCTCCACATATATAGTTTAATATATAGTTCCACGAATATACATGCAGTAACAAACCACGTGTAATTAATTAATGAACAATTTCAACACAATAAACATATATAGCTTTCCTCTCAGTAAAATGTAATCACAACAACTACAAACAATAGAATCCAAACATATGATGTGTAATAGCAGTGCATCACTGCATTTCGTACTTATTATTCGTGCCAGTGCAGAACTACAGTACATGTCATTGTGAAGTTTGTACGAGTACGCCCAGCTCTGTGAACCCTGTTGTAATGGCCTCTTTTTTTTCATATTCTAAAAACTATTTTTTTATCTCTCTATAGTAGCTACCTTTTAAACAGAATTTTTTTAAAAGATAGGATCTATAAATTAATTGTAATATATATTATAGTGACTTCATTTATATCGACCAAAATTACACGTGAGTTCCTTTTACTCCGTATTCTCTCTTACGAACAGTTCAAATATCATAAGTCATAGCTAAAAGTTATAAGCTGTAGAAAAAACAACAGTCCCATTTGGTTGCACAGGCCGGTTCCTTGTCTCTTTGCACGAGTTTGAGGCAGAGGTTATAATCTTAACACATGCTACTCCTATCATAATTGTACGACTAACAAACTTCTTCGATCTCTTTCTGTCGCTATTCTCTACACTTGCAAGCTACTTTTCCTTCTCTTCCCTAGATCATGTACATGTTCCTTTCCTAGTAGGTTAGCACCTGTTGCCTTAATACGATTTGTGTAATAACTTTAGGCTGGGTTAATTTCTTCGTGCTGTCAAGCTTCAATTGGGTGACCAAGGATTGCATTGCAACCGCTGCCACCTGCGTTCATACGATGCCCTTATGATCCATACGATGCATTCTACGTACGTATCTCTCTCTCCCAGTGGACTAGTACTACTGCACTAGTAGCGCTACAGATACAGCTGCACAGAGTATCCCGGGGGATTCATAGACAAGACAAGCTCATTAAGTATGATCACATGACACCGAATTAAACGTCTTTTTTGCACACCATTAATTAAATGGGAAGTACTACCACCACTTGGCCATGCAGCTTCTTCAAAGTTCGTTACAATAAGTGATCCAAGATTTGTTTTGTCCAACTCCCACGTTCATGCATGTGTTTTAAAATCTAACACGGACCTCACATACACTAGCCATCTCACCAGCTAGTTACGCTTGCATGGAAGCAAACAATCCCTACCTCTCTCTCTCTCTCTCTCTCTCTCTCTCTCTCTCTCTCTCTCTCTCTCTCTCTCTCTCATTAGTGGGATTCTCTGATCGATGATCATGAGGCAAACACAAAAGGACACGGGCCAAGATGGAATAAGAAGCATATATACTACCATGTGCCATCAAGCATGCATGCATATATAATTATAAAAGTATCTATATAACTTTTGATTGTTTTTTCTTTAAATTCAGTTACTTTTCTAACCATCGGATGGAAAATTAATGGTCTAGATCATTTCATTCACTCTTATATAAAATCTCCTCCACCCAAACTTAACCATACCCTCACTCCCACCCCACCCCAGCCGCTGCCACCTCCCCATACCGCCACCCACCTCGCCAAGGGCAGAACTATAACGAAAATGATCGAGATTCATCACTTTACAATATATATAACAACATATATAGTTTTCAAATAATATTATGCTAAATAGTAATACGTTCAGTAATTTTAGCATCAATATTTCAATGTAACTGATGACAGCGTATAATGATAAAGAAACAGTGATCGAAATGCTTACCAAAATAAAAAGCCTGATAATAATATTGATTAATTGTGGCAAACTGAATAAACTAAGCGCAAAATCACAAACAAAAGTTGATCGACATTGGTAAAATACACCATTCGATCTCAATAGCTTGTTAAAGAGAATAAAATTACTTAAAATTTTTAAGTAAAAAAATAGTAGAATGATCAAATGTAAGTTAATGCATTATCTTTTTGTAACGTCCTAGGGTCCAAACTGGCTTAGGTCTAACCCCATTCTGGATAGGCCACGCACACGTAGCAACCCGCTTGCGCTTTCATCCTCACTTCTATTGGAACTCCTAGGCTTATATGTAAGTGTTTCTCAAGTTAAGCTAGCAAGGTGGGACTAACCCAGAAATTCATGTGCACACACATGGGCCAACATGGGCCAGGGTGTCACACTTTTAGTATTTACATTCTTTCAAGTTCATAAAACGACGAACGATAATAGCATTAGTAATTTTCTTCAATTTTATTCCCCACATAGCAAATAAGTATATAATTCATGAAATTAACACCAACTAATTGAAAAGTCAGTTAGATATTTGTATGTTCAATAGTTCAAAAATAATAACAGAAAAATATGTCCAGTTGTTTACTTACTTAACATCACGGTCAAATACTACAATTTTGCATTCAATTTGCAATGAGCTAGGCTGGTATTCCAAAAATCAAAATTGAAACTGTAAGTCTTAACCCTACAATTCGACAAAAATCAATCAGCAATCATCACTTTGAAACCCTAACTCATAAATTAGAATAATTGAGAGAAATTTAGAGCAAAGTGCATACTAATCGGGTGAATCTAAGCTTTCTTCGGCCTGCGAGGGCGTGAGGCAATAGGTATCAGGTGACGCCATGGCGAGTGGTACGTGAGGGCGGCCGGTAGCGCTGATTTCTCCCATTCTTCGGTGATCGGTCGCTGCCTAGCTGGGTGCGGTTGTACGGCAGACGTAGTACATATCTCCCGGCCAACCATGTGAGACGAACAAGCGTCGAGAGCTGTTGTGAGGTGACATACTTCAAGATCATCAAATGGACGCCGTGGCCTGTTGTTGTTCTCCCTCTTATGCTGGTTCAAGGGCTGGTTTGGCCTTCTATAGTTGCCTTATGGACTAAGAGAAGCGGAGGCTTCTCGTGGACTGTTGCTAGCTATTGGTAATTTGGGCTGTTAGTGCTTTCTTCATTGGGTTTCAAGGAAAAAACTAGGTGCACTCAGTTTAGCCTAGAGGGTTCATACATAGACTGAAAAGTACTAATGCTTGCTAAAAAAATTTTTAGACCCGGTGTTCTGTAACACTGGGACCCACTTCTGGGTTCCGCCCTGCTCTTCGCCGGCATCGCCCCTCCTTCCCTCTCCCTGCCTTCTCCTCTCCTCCCACCTCCGCCTCCCAACACCGGTCCGCCACTGCCCCGGCCTCCCTCGAAGCTTAAGGGGCTTGGGTGAACCCTAATCCTAACGAGAAACCGAGTCCTAATCCCACGGGGCGGTAACGCGCGAAGACGATGGTGTCGCCTGAGATGAGGAAGATGCCGATGATAAAGATAGCGCACAAATCTCCACAACGGTCGAAAGGTCAGAAATTTGACTAATTTTTTCTCAAAAAACATTTGAATGTGATATAGCACTTCCGTATAATTATACATTCTATTACAACATGCTGACGCTGAAAATTAAGTAGCACTTGCATGTATATTCTTAGGCTAGCTAGCTATATTAGCAAACACTACCGTCCATTTAATCAGCGAGTATATAAAAACTGTCGATCTGTCCCTTGCATGTGCACTTCCTCATGATCTGCCTGCTGGCCTAGCTAAGCTATCTAGAACAACACACTGATACAGTGATCAGTGAGCTTTACGTTTTGGCCGGCCGGTTGCTGAGTTCAAAAGTTTGGGTGACGCAGTGATGACTTAAGGGGTGTCGTCATGGTTATCAAAGAAATGTGTAAACCAAAAGCTGTACTCCACTTGCACACGTGAGATCTCCACTTGCAAGCGTCTTGTTTTTCTTTTAAGTTGAGAGGGATCAAAGACGATCTAGAGAGCGCCATAATACTAGTATTTTCGGCAGCTGTGGAGCAAAAGGATATGCATGCAAAGGCTATTTTTGTTTGTTCAATTTGACCCATGCATGCTTATCCTTACAAGTCGTAGCAATTAAGCGCGAGATTATCTTAGGGTTTGTTACATATGAGTCCAACTATGCTTATATCATCGGCAATATTAGTTATTTCACCAAAGATAGATTAGTGGGCACATCAAGACTCTCTCGTTGATCATGACACTTAATTAGGAATTTAGATAAATCTCTCCATCCTTCATGCTGAGACAATTGCAGGAGTTGGGTCCAAGCTTGAATCTGAATAGCCCCATCCCTAGCTATATAGGCATGCATTTGCAATTTACTACTAGTGATGCCGCATTAACATGTTCCATCGCCTTTTTGTTTTAGCTTATAAATAGTAACAACTTACAGAAAAACTTGTAAAAAGACACTCGCGTGTAATTTTAGTCGATATAAATAAAGTCACTATAGTGTGTACTATAATCGATTAGTAAACCCCATCTTAAAAAGATACCCCGTTTGAAAACTAGATACTATAGAAAAATTATTTACTACGGAAAAACAGATTTTAAAAACCAATAATAGCTGGGCCAAAGTTTACCCTAATGTACTGTAAGAACATGCATGGCTAACGATCTCCCTCCATATTTTGTATATTCAGATCTGTAGTAATATCATGCAACGGATGAGCTAGCTAGGTAGCCAGCTTACTTAGGTAATTGTATACTTGTAGATTATTCTTGTGGATTACTAGCAGCTAGCTAGCTAAGCATCAGAACATATAACATATATACATTATTATACATATTGAATAATATTTAGATTATCCTGCTAGTAGGTAGGGAGTATCAAATTAACTAGTGACGCTAATGAGTGGGGGTACATGACCTATTTAGTCCATGAGTCATTGTCCGGACAGGCTCCGGCCTTATACATACTAACGTGTGTATATATTGAGAAAAATGGTTCTATATACACTGCTTGTTATGTATCATTTAAATAATATTATTATATATTTTTATCTTTTTAAGTATACTCTAATAATAATTATAAGATAGTACTTCAAAGTGAGTTACATAAAAAATTTCACCAAAGTCTACCTTTTATAGCATAATTTATATATGTACTCTTTTTATATATGAAAAAGGGCATATAGTAAAAATAAAAAACTCTAATGAAAATTTTCAACCAAATCACATTGAAGTATTCTAGAATTAGTATTAAAAAATATCAGAAGTGACAGATAAGTATAGCGCACACACACATATAGAATTTTCCTGCCGTCTGGTGGTAGGATAGCAGGACGGCAGCGGCTACGCGTCAGTCCACATGTGTTGCCGTCCGGCCATCGAACGATAAAAATATTATTTTATCAATAGACTGAACATATGACTATTTTTATAAATATAATAATAAATAATGCCAAATATATTAAAAAGTCTAGTACTTGCTAGTTGTCGTTAGAATCCGAGATGATCTGTCCTTGTCCATCTCTGCAAGTACGCGTACTAATTAAGACATGAATTGATCAGTTGAAGCCAGTGCCTTTTGATGATCGAGGTAGCTTAGCTAGCTTGGGGAGGTGTGCCGTGTGCGAGTACACGTGAAGCATGCAGGTGACTTTAATTAGACCGGCGGGGAGATCACCTTTGCTTCTGCTGAACTCCCCTTAATTTGAGCATCTTGGAGTGCGCTCCGGATCGTTTTAAAGATTTCGTCTTTGTCTGATTTTTTAGTTTTTTTAGTCTTTTTTGTTTTTATATTTGTTTGTATTATTTGCAATGGTAACCTATTTTTTCTATTTTAAAGTTTTTAAATTTAATTACGTCAAAAAACAACAGTAACTATAATATAAAATAAATCAATTACAGTGCAAAAAATTGTAAGTCAATTTATTTCAACCGGACTAAAGTGCCCCTAAAATGTTGACTCGGGAAGCAGGGGTCAAAATCCCAAAATCTCGACCCGAAGTTTCCTGCACCGGGAGATGCTTTCGCGGGCCTCCAGGTTCGGCCGAAATCAGTAACCACCACGGCCTCTTCGGCTGCTACGCTGGCTGAAGCGTCGTTCCAAACTTCCAACGCCAAGCCCAGCCAACAAGTAAACGGCCCACTCGTTTGGGCCTAAGATTTTGTGCGTTCGCCGGTGCTCAGAATACAGCATTTGGCAGCGGTCGGCCCGTCGCTGTCACGGTCCTCGTCAACGCAAAAGCAGGAAGCGACCAGCCGAACCTGCAAAAGCATCGCACCGGCACCACCGAGTGGCCGAACCCGCAAATTCCGTTGAATACGCGTGAGTGGCAGCATCACCCCGCCGCGCCGTGCGAAAGCGCCCAAGACACGCCCGTTCTCCACTGCCGCGGGCGCGATGCCTGCGCCTCCTCCCGCGCTGGAGCCGGTCGCGTTCCGCGACTGGGCCAACCTGTCCGAGCTGCCGCTCGCGGAGGTGCTGCGGGGCCTCCTCCCCTGCCTCCGCTCGCTCTACGCCTTCGCGGCCACCTGCCGCCCCTGGCGCCGCCTGCTCCGCGCCTCTGCCGCCGACCTCGTCCTCCCCGCCTCCCGCCGCTCCTCCTTCTCTGGCCCTCCTCCCGCCTCGTCCCCTTCTCCCGCTCGTCCTCGCGCAGCCGCAGCCCTCTACTCCCGCGTCCCCGTCCCCGCGGACGCCACCCTCCTCTCCGCCTCGCGCGGCCACCTCATCCTCCGCCGCCGCGGCCCCTTCGATGACCTACACCTCCTCGACGCCCTCACTGGCGTCGAGCGCCGCGCGCTCCCGCTCCCATCCCCGCACTTCGCCTACCACTACGCCGCCCTCTCACCCTCGCGTCTCCTCCTCTTCCACTCCAAGCACGCCTTCTTCTCCCTCCCCTTCCCCGAGTCCCCAAACCCCAACGCCCGCCTCGACTGGACCAAGCACAGCCTCCCTCGCGCCGCCTCCTTCGTCACGGCCACCCTCGAATTCCGCGGGCGCGTCCTCGGCTTGACCGACCGCGCGCAGCTACTGGAGTTCCACCTCGGCGCCGACCCTCCGAACCAGGCCGTCCGGATGCTGCCGACCACCGGCCTCCCGGACGCCACCACGTTCGACAGGTGGCGCTTCGGGCCCCATCTGGTCGCCGCCGGGGATCGTATGCTGCTGGTGCTCTTCATGCTGCGGTCGAAACTTGGCTCCGTGTTGCAGGCGGCGGTGAGGGTGAAGAAGGTGGCCGTGTACGGGCTTGACATGGCGCAGATGAGGTGGGAGGAGGTGGACGACATTGGAGCGTACAGCTTGTTCGTGGACTGCGCTGGGAGGAGTGCTGTGGCGTGCGTGCATGTGGGGAACTGTGGCGTGGAGGAGAACCGAGTTTACGTTGCAGCGCCTGGGTGCCATACCTGGAGGGCATTCCCGCCAGGGTGGGAGGCGCCGGGCGGTGCAGTGGATGGGCCACTTTCCGGTGGGGCAATGGATTCCCTGCCACGGCCATCGCAGATATGGGTTTATCCGCGTCTCTTCTTTTGATGATGCGTGTAGCAAGACCAGTAACTACTATTATGTGGAACAACCAAATCTATATATTTGCTTATGTACTACTTGTTTGCTGTAGTATCAATTACTGAGCATCTTACTTTTGTAGTGTTTGCTCTAGTATCAATACTGAGCATCTTACTTTTATAGTGTTTGCTGTAGTATCAATTATTGAGCGTCTTACTTTTGTAGTGTTTGCTCTAGTGTCAAATACTGAGCATCTTACTTTTGTAATGTTTGCTGTAGTGTCAATTACTGAGCATCGTACTTTAGTAGTAATGCAGTATATGGAGCAAAGACAGAGTGATTTTTTTAGCTGTTCTTCTCTATGAGTTAACACTTGTCATGATAACAAGCTCACATTATCATTCGTATCACGTGGAAACACTAAGTATCGATAATATACCTGATTATTTCTACTTCTATTAATGTGAAAATTTGTGCCTGTGATCTCTTTGTTGTTTTGGAAATCTATGTGCTTCTCTTTTAAGATTATATGATATGGAATTTCTCACTCTCTCCCTCAGTATCATATTGTGCGAATTTCCTTAGACTCCCCATTGTTGCACTGTATCATTGTAGTTTACATATTTGGCATACAAAATTGCAATTTACAATCGTGCCATTTTTCTGTTCTGAAGTTCCTTTTACGGTTTTCTGTTAGGTATTTTTACCTGAAACTATCTTGTATTCTGTATGGCTTCTGTCTGGAACAAAGCTGCATACTTAGGTCTTTAACCATGATCTTGTCATTACTCATTTACACATTTTTCAGTGAATGATGCGTGTAGCAAGACCAGTAACTACTATTATGTGGAACAACCAAATCTATATATTTGCTTATGTACTACTTGTTTGCTGTAGTATCAATTACTGAGCATCTTACTTTTGTAGTGTTTGCTCTAGTATCAATACTGAGCATCTTACTTTTGTAGTGTTTGCTGTAGTATCAATTACTGAGCGTCTTACTTTTGTAGTGCTTGCTCTAGTGTCAACTACTGAGCATCTTACTTTTGTATTGTTTGTTGTAGTGTCAATTGTTATGAATATTGTGTATATATTGAAGAGGTTCAATAGACAATATATATAGGGAGTACAAAGGGATATTACAGGAGAATATGTTGATTCCTATTCTATCTCTAATACCCTTAACACCTCTCAAATGCAAGGCGTATGCAATAACATTGCATTTGAAAAAGGGTTAATACTAAAACAAGAAATATCCGATATCTCAGTCTTGATAATATCGTCGTTGCGTGTAGTTTTTGAATAAACTGTCAAATCAAGCCGAAGAGGAATAGATAGAAGCATGACGGCGCAGATCGAATCCCAAGAGGCGGCGGCGCAGTGCACAAGGTGCGGAAGACGCGCGGCGGCCTTAGTAGCTCGGGGCGGCGGCTAGACAAGCGGTGGCATCATAACGACTTCTACGATCTGCACGCAGCTCAGAGAGTAGAGCGGCGGCTGCTGCCATGCAAAAGAAAAATTCTTACACTTCTATGACTGACAATAAATTTGTGGACTCGCACGGCTTGGACGAACTAAAAATTAGAAACTACGGATTTGGATGGACACAATAGAAGACTCACGAAAAATAACCAAAAACTGACTAAAAAATCAGCAGTAGAAAACAAAATATCCCACTCTCTCAAAATTCATCCCCTCTCTCTCTCTTCACCTCTTCCCACCCGTGACTCCTCCCCTCTCTCTGTTCACCTCTTCCCACCCGGCTGTCACTTACTCCGTCACTCCATCTCTCCCGCATGCGAGCGGTGACGGATGAAATCAAGCGGCGCTGACCTCCCCATCCCTCGCCGGCGCAGTGAACGCGCGGAGGCCAGATCTCTGTCGCCTCCCTTGGCTCCAGATTTGACCGGCGTCGGCCGACCGACGTCGAGAGAGCCGAGCGGCAGCGGCCGTCCAAGGAGAGGACAGTGGCGGTGGCTTGAGCAATACGACGGCCGGAACGGGAGAGACGAGGCCAGCGGTGGCCTGATCCGAAAGAGGGAGTGGTCGGGAGGGCGAGCGGGCGCGGCAAGGGCCCGGATCTGAGGCACAGTGGCTGGATCCGAGGTGGCACCGGCGGATCCAGGCAGCCTCTCGCGGATGACGACTCGACAGCATCGGGCGGCCTCGGGCGAGCATGGATCCGTCTGGATCCAAGCGGGACGGCGGCCGAAAACCACGGCAGAGTCGCCGGCCGGCGGAGAAGAATGCCTGCGGCAGTGGAGGAGTCGAGCAGCGGAAGCAAAGGAGGCGGGTGGCTCCGGCCGAGGCGGGAGCGGCCAGATCCGCAGCGAGGAGCGCAGGTCAGCGACGCGGTATCCCAGCGGTGCGGAAGCTGGCGCGGCTGCGGGATCTGGGCGGCGGCTGGAGGTGGCCGCCTGAAATCGGCGACGGCGATGAAAGCTATGGCCCTCGGGCTACGGCGCAGGCGACGGCGTGACTTGAGATGGATCCTCCCGGGGGCAGCAGCAACAGCGGAAGTAGATCCAGGTTAGGGTTTCAACCTAAGCTCTGATACCATGTTATGAATATTGTGTGTATATTAAAGAGGCATAATGGACAATATATATAGGGAGTACAAAGGGATATTACAGGAAAATATGTTGATTTCTATTCTATCTCTAATACCCTTAACATCAATTACTGAGCATCGTACTTTAGTAGTAATGCAGTATATGGAGCAAAGACAGAGTGATTTTTTTAGCTGTTCTTCTCTATGAGTTAACACTTGTCATGATAACAAGCTCACATTATCATTCGTATCACCTGGAAGCACTAAGTATCGATAATATACCTGATTATTTCTACTTCTATTAATGTGAAAATTTGTGCCTGTGATCTCTTTGTTGTTTGGAAATCTATGTGCTTCTCTTTTAAGATTACATGATATGGAATTTCTCACTCTCTCCCTCAGTATCATATTGTGCGAATTTCCTTAGACTCCCCATTGTTGCACTGTATCGTTGTAGTTTACATACTTGGCATACAAAATTGCAATTTACAATCGTGCCATTTTTCTGTTCTGAAGTTCCTTCTACGGTTTTCTGTTAGGTATTTTTACCTGAAACTATCTTGTATTCTGTATGGCTTCTGTCTGAAACAAAGCTGCATACTTAGGTTTTTAACCATGATCTTGTCATTACTCATTTACACATTTTTCAGTGAATGATCCACGACACTGCATTATTCTTAGAGTCAGATCCACACAAAAGGGTGAGATTAGCTAGAACACCATAGCAAATACTCCTTACGGTGACATTCATAAATTTCACTCTCTATTTAGTCATCCAAAAAAAAAAAAGAAATTCATCTCCATTCTCCAACTTTCTTGATTGTTCTTGCATGAATGTTGGCTCAATTCAGAAGCATTAACCAACAAGAAAGGTGCTTAAAGAAACACCTAGTTTTGATAGTAGCAAGCAGTTGTATTTCTTTCTGCATTGAAACATGGAAGAAGATGTACATCAAAACGTGCCAAGAAGAGACGTAAGAGCACCCCCATGGAGAGGGATTACTAGAAGTTCCATTGCAGGTTTTCCTGAGTTCTGCAATGACCTTCTTCTTCTAGCTGTAATATTTCCAAACTAGTTAAAAGAAATGCGAAGATGCTCATTCTCATTGAGTTGGTGATGAAGAGATTCGTGAAATCTGAATGTGGGTGTCACTAAACTTTTGCTGCTGCAGTAGGTGCACCAGCCTTCTCAGCAATGATCTGTTCATAGAGATCTCTAATCTTCAGTCCTATGATGGTTTGGAAGAGACCTGTTCCATTGTTGCTGCCTGGGAAGTCTGCATGCTTTAGCATTTGCTGTGTCACCTCTCCGTAGAACTTGGCTGAGAGGTTGCTTAGATGGCTTTCAACATAGATGAGTTCATCTAGTCTATCAAATTGCCCATCCATCTCCAGCACCGATACCTGAAAACATCAATCAAATGCTAAGCCCGTACAGCTTTGGGTGAGACAGAAGTTGATTGACAGTTAGAATTGGTCTACCCAAGCGAATTGTAGATCACTAGTCTAAGAATGGTTTTGGAGTTTTTCGTCATACTTTGAACTACTAGCTAGAGTTGTTGTCAGTTTAGTTTCCAAGTAACAGCTGTAGGTTTTGCTTGGGGGATGGAAAACAATAAATAAACCAAGATAAATTACCTCATGGCCAAAGTAAGTGTCTGGACCATAGGCAAATTTGATGCCAGGATAAGAGCATGTAAGCTTTCTTCCGCAAGGGACCCAAGTGATGCTTGATCCTTCGTCAAAGAGGTAAACTGGGTTGAAGTGCTTCACTCCTTCTTTCATGATCAATTTAACACGCAGCACCTTTCCTTCGTTGTCATCAGGAATCAGTTGGGTTGGCAGAACTTCAATCACAGCATCAGCGTATTGCTTCTGCGGGTCTGTCATACAGGTGGTAAATATTGACATGTCAAGTTTTATTGAGTTTCAATCATCAGTAATTTGATGTGGCATGTTCTTGTATATTTTTTGGTTTATTTGGAAATAACTTGGCTGATTATAACATTAGTCGGCTAAAGGCAGTACCAATATAGGCATCAAAATCTGGTTTCCTGGATTCAATACTAGCCTTGATGCTTTCAAGGCTGTGCCCACGCTCTGCCATGTCCCTCTGCAAAAATGCCAGTGATTTGTTTAAGATAAAAAAACAGCAGTACAATCCACTGTTTCATGGCTCATGAGGAACAAGAAACATCTAAACCTTACAGTCTTGCTGTTTAGATTACCTGAATTTTCCATGCAAACTTAACCTCGTCACTGATGTCTAAGTAGATGCTGAAATCTAGAAGGTCTCTCACACGTTCATCGAACCTGGTTTAAAAATATAAGTAAACAAATAAATGGTGATGAGAAATTAGAAAATCATTCCTGCTGTTACAGCTTGAGAAACGATCATGTTAGTTTCACTTGGGGAGATGTTGGTTAACTCCTTAAGGCATCAGGGAATTGAAGATTTTGTGGAGATTGAATAAAAGTTGCTGCGGTGAGTGAGAAAGGTTTATGATAGCCATTTACCCAATAACTAATCGAATACTATGAAGAAACAAAAGTACAGACACTAAATACTACAAGAATGAAGAAGCATGGGGATAGAATGTGAACTCACATTGGGTGCAAACCCTCGATGACAAAAATCTTCGGGGGCTGGATGAGCTCCGGTGGGTCCAGGAGGCCGGTGACATGGTTGTAGATTGGCTTCTCAATAGCCTGTCCTTCTTTGATTGCCTTCACCTGCTCATACATGAGATCGAAGTTGTTTGCCCTCGGGTCCAGGGCGGTCACACCTTTCTCCTTCCTCCCAGTTCTGTCCAAGGAATGGTAGTCATCAAGGCATATCACCGTTGTCGTGTCGCTGATGAGTGTGTTTGAGTCCGGGTTCCCACCCTTGGGTGGCTCTGCAGCACCACCAAACACACTGGTTAGCCGGCGCATGAAGGTGCTCTTCCCACATCCTGAGTCTGCTGCCAGTCCAATCACTACTGGTGTCTCGGCTGAGCATGAAACCTGAAAGGTTCTTCCTCCTCCGTGCCTCATGCTGCTCCTCCTGCTGCTTCTGGTTGTGAAGAAGATGACTTTCTGCCTGAAGCCTGTGTCTGAGATGGTGGTGCATGGGGAGTGCAGGGAGGTGGTGGTGTGTAGGCTGCAGATTGCCATGTTTGCCTCCTGACCTTCGTTCCTGTTAGTGCTGCTCTTCTTCCCTTCAAGCCTTGTGGTTGAGACTTGAGGAGAAGAGAGAGCTGGATGGAAGAATGGTGGAGAAAGAGCTAGAACAGGAGGGAAAGAAGATGGTGATGATGTGGTATCCCTATTTTCGTTTCTTTTCTGATGATATCAAGGGCAGCTTATAGTGAGCTGAAAATGAGTTCTTCCTTTAATTCCCAACACTTGTATTTTGTCAGTATACTTTCTCTGGACACCGAAGTTTCTTGTTGGGAAAAGCTTTTGATTTTTTTTTTATGATCATCGCCTCTTCCTGGTGATGTTTTTAACCTATGTCAGTTGGTTTATGAACTTGTTAGTGTTTTAAGTGCTGGAAATTCTTTTGCTTGTTGCTTGTCTGCTAGCTGCCAGTATACACAAGAGAAGGGCGTATTAGGGATTTCTTGTAAATGTATTGCATCTTTATGTCCTGGAGAATACTTGTGTGCTTGTTTTTGTCTTTGCTGATTAGTCGATGGTTGAATTGTGATGACCAGGGACGCTTGGAAGAAAGCTTGGTTGTGGTGTCATGAATTTGGATATGTTCTGCCACGTGGTGGCACGAGGATGGCTGGCTGCAGATGAGGGAATGAAGGCTGCAAATTCAAGTAGGCGCTCACTCGCTGAGGGCCTGAGGCTGTACACCATATGTACTTTCGTCGTAGAAGGTGGTCCAGGTGTCAATGTGTGGCTACAGGTGTGCACCGTGTCAGCATCCAAGTCACTCGATGGCCAAGGCTATTGAGTTTAATTTACCCAAAAGCTTAAGCTGATGAGAAAAGATGGACAATTCACTTATACTTCAACACTCCCTTAATACGTAGAATAGAAGTGGATTTTAATTATTTTTTTAATTGCGTCAGTCAGGTCTTGAACTCGAGATCTCTTGGCTCTGATACCATATTGAGTTTCATGCACTAGCCAGTTCATCCAAAAATTTAAACTGATAAGAAAAGATGAATAATTCACTTATACTTCAACAAAGACAAGACAGACGAGACATTCCAAAGCACGCGCCATACGCAGAAAACTGCCTTTCCAGTTCAATTCATTCGACTCCGTGCTGCGCAAACCTCTCGACAGAAACCAGGTTTGTTAAGTTACAAAGCCGTAACTCATCATTAAGCAGAGTAGAATTGAGGCATAAACAATAAGCACAGCCCACGTCAAGAGGCCCGCTACGAGTAATATATATCATTTTCTGAAGCCCTATATTTATCAACAGAATTGCTGCAATGCTGACTAGCATAAGCCGTGGCAAAACCAGAATATTACCAGGAGAATCTCATTTGACTCTTGCTGCTGTTAAAAAATGCATAAACATTGATGAACACAAGACGACGGTTCAGCAGAAGCTGAATCTCCAAGACTAGAAGCTTCCTTCTACATCACACGGCACAAATGAGATCCCCGGATGGTTGCTGTCTTTTAGGTTCCAACAATCATGGCTCTTGTAGTAGACACCAACAGACCAATCAAACGTATAGCCAAACTAACCAAAAAAAAAAGTGCGAAGAAAGTGCAATTTGTATAGGTAAAGAATTGAGGTTTGAAACAACAGATCGGTCCAGAAACAACACTATAATATAATAGTTTAATCACTACCATAACATACAAAGACTGAAATGTACTTATATGTATGCACACAACCGCAGAACACTCAGATGGGCACTGGTACACTTTTGTGAATTTCTCCCATCGCCTATTTCACTGGGGATGTGTAGACGTATCACCGGATGTTTTTTCTAATAATCATCTAAATTTTGAGCCGTTGGATTAGAAATCTAATGTCCCCTCTTTTTACGGGAGAGATTATTTTTTTTAGAGGAGGGCGGGGAGAATTCGTGGTCGTTGCATCTCTAATCCAACAGTCATAAATCTAGATGATAGTTAGAAAGAAAACATCCGGATGATATTTATCAAGACCCTTTCACTTGTGCCCTCTCTGAAATATATGTATACTTTCTGCATACACCAGAATCGAAACAAGATCAGATGACTGCTGTATTAGCAAATGTATCATAAGAAATAGCATAACAACTGAAATTCTTAAAACACAGGTTGAGAATACAACATTGTTCACAATAAGTCGCTATTGATGCTACATGCTCACTCAACTTGCCATATTTTTTATGGTAAGATCCTGTGAATTGAATTATACATACTTGTTCTGTTGAGAAAAACACACGACAAAATGGACATAGCAAACACAAAGACAAGAGATTAGAAAACACTGGCTAACCGATGGTTAATACTACATGCTCCGGCAATAACGTTACAATCACAATTGGGTGAATTCCTTATTCCTAATTTTGAAGAGAACTTCACTTTTATCAAGAACTACGCATAGAGTTGGATAGCTAAAAGCATGGAAGTAATCAAACAAAATAGAGTCCAGAGACGATGCTAGTTGAAACTTCTATTTGGTGGCCATCCGCTTCCAATGAAGTGGCTGCGGACGCCATCCGCCTCGCATTATCCGCCGCTGCCGATGAGCTCGCCACCCATTTCTACCTTCCTTCCCTACCTCGCCCGTTAGTATGTTTGCTCTGTGAGCCACAGTGCTGGCGCTCGCCATCCATGAGTCGCCAATACTTGATTCATTGTTAGGATTGTCGCTAGCCACTTGCAACCTGCTACGTACAGGCCCGCGAGACGCGTTAGCCTCATCAAGCCATTGGCCACCGTGGCCCACCACCTGTATATCGGAAGAAAATCCACACCTCATCCACTGTTGATCTAGTATGAAATCCACCGAATCTACGGCGGATAGGGAGAGACCTCACGCGAGCAATGTCATTTGGATATTCGCGTTTTTTTTTTGTCTTATGCTTGTGGAAGAAATGTACGATACCATGGCAACTTAGAGTTTGTCTTCAAAAAATGCAAAGCATACGTGACCTTCAAAATGTGCGTCTACTCAAAAGGTACACTTATCTTCCTTCTCAATGCAAAGAAGCTTTAAATTACACTAAAATATGTTGTATATCGTCCAACTTGAATTTTCGACGACTCCAAACTGAAACTGGTAGTCCTAAATATGGCATTAGTGAGTAATGAGTAGCATACATACGAAAAATTGTCGTATGATAGCCGGTTCTATTTATATGTGCGGACAAAAAGAACTGAAAAATAACATCGGTGCAGAAAATTTGTTGCAATTGACCCGTCGTTAGGTTAACCTTCGTACATGTAAACCTCTTCTCTTATGATCGCTTCCGCCAAAAATCCCCAGAGGGGTAAGGATTGCAGCAAAAGAATAACGGCGACGAAGCAGGTAAATCCCCTGCCCCGTTCAGGCAATCTCTCCAGAAACGAACATTGTAAGCCTGCAGTAGAAGGGGGAAACGCGTAGAGAGTGCGTCCTAGGCATTCTTCGGCTCATGACCGGCTAATCTTCTCCTCTGCTGGTGCTCGGCGACCTTGTAATCTACAACCTCACGGAACAGGGCTGGAGTGAGCTCGCAGTCCTTGCTCCCGTACACCACGGCCTGCACACTTGCCAGCAGCTTTGCGATCTCTCTTCCAGAGAAGCCCTCGGTCTTGGCAGCAGCCTCCCGTATCAGGTCATCGGTGATCCCCTTCACCTCTATCTTCTGAGGCTGGCGGCGGAAGAACCTGAACCAGCTCTTTCGTTGCTTCTCGCCAGCTTTCACTATGTACTTGTCCAGGTATAGTTTAAGAAGCTTGGACCGCTCTTCTTCCCCAGGCAAGGGGAATTCAAGGACCTCATCGATACGGTCAGCAACAGCAGAGTCAAGGTCACCAGGCCTGTTGGTCGCGAGTGCAAGCACAATGTCGTTGGATTGGTCACCTGCGCGGAAAAGGAGAGCGTTCAGGGCACTCCTTTGAGCTTCACTCATGTATGTCTTGTTTCGTCTGCAGGAGAAAAGAAATTACTCTGAAATGTCAACACTACAGTCTGAATAAAAACAGATAGCCAATCAGGGAAAAAAGGACCTGAAAATAGCAATGTACTGTAATGTCAACATTACAGGAGAAAGTATCACAGTACAATTATACAGCACTAGGAAGAGGAACCCCACGCTACCCTTTCTATTGCAAAATACGTAGCAGCATAGCAAGAAACAAATGCACAGCAAGTTGCAACTATTTTGGGTTCAGCAATTATGAAAATCAATTATATCAACCATAATGCTGAAGTTTGGCATCTTAGAATTTCAAGTCCTTTCTGAAATAATTCAGATGCTGCAAATTCATATGGTGCAACGGAGTCTCAAACAAGAAAAGTAGTCTAGAGATTTGACTATCACTTACTCGCACAAGAAAGCGTCGGCTTCATCAATGAAGAGGAGCAAACCTTTATTAGATTTCTTTGCCCAGTCAAACAACTGATGAATCTTGGTGACTGCTTGTGATCCCAATGGTGCAACATCTCCACCAGTCATTAGTGCATAATCTAGTCCCTGTAAATGGTCATAATGTTAGCGAGCTAATAATATTTCAAATCTTTTCATTTGTGCTCACAGGGAATTGGCTTATACAACATACAGATTTGCGAGCTAGTTCTCTTGCAGCCATTGTTTTCCCTGTGCCAGGAGGCCCATAGAAAAGCATGTTCCTAAAAGGAGCCTGATGAAGTTTCGTGTTGGCGGTGGCATTCGCAAGCTGCTTCACTCTCTTCTGAAGAGAAGGGTTTAGAATAACATCACCAAAGCCATTCTCATTCTTCCCCAAGTTGTTCGCATTGTTCAGTTTGCTAGTCATGGTACTCATAGCACGTGAGAAGACACCAGACCAAGGATACTTCCCTCGTGACGACTCTCTTATAAGTGATGGCTGACCTAGAATACGGTCAACATAACCCCAGACTACTCTTGCACCTTCCCTGGAAGCAAATACGTTAAACCATGTAAGAGCATCAAATGAAAAGTAAAATAGAACTCCAGAATGTCATATATGTCATTGGGAAGAACTAAATAAAGCAACATCACATTCAGCAATAAAGGATAAGAAGGCTAGGATCTTCACCCTTGCACTGAAATATATGACTTAATATCTTGAAACAAAACATAGTCTTTACAGGAAGCTGCCAGCGCAGATGAAATAAAGAGCAATAAATGAATGGTAGGTAGAGCAATCGGCAACATTGTATAATTGCTTTCAAGAATTCCAACCGGAATACGATAGCTTGTAATCTAAGGCCCTGTTCTTTCGAACACAAAAATGCTTTTTTTTTCTACAAGAATATCTCTTTAAACGGAGATATTTTCAAGATAGGGTCTACTAGTTAATTGTAGTACATACTTCACTGACTTCATTTATATCGTCAAAAATCACACGTGAGTTTCTGTTACTCTGTAATCTCTTGCACAAACAGGCCAAAAGTCACAAGTCATGCATGCAAAGCCAAGCAGCCACGTCGCAGCCAAAAGAACACGCCCTAATTCTGGCATCGAAATTGGTTTCACAGCTATTACAATCTTACAAGTTGCAAGTGGATGCGCAACAGCAGTTTGGTGCAATAAATTTACAAGGCCCAATGTGAACACACTTGTAGCATTCTTGTCATGGCCACTTACCAATCAGCATGTCTGAAGTTGAAAAATACAGAGTACAGCTTATTAATTTTACCTTGTTGTGTATATCCCAGCTGCAAGTGCTGTTGCACCTCCGACTGCAACAACTAGCTTATTCTGATCAGTTAATATTGTTCGCAAACCACCTGAAATGTACGAAAGGAAATTATTACACAGAGACCAAACTTTCCTATATCACCACTGATATATCATGATATGAGCATATAAACACCATGTACTTCACCATGTTGGATACTAAACAATACTATAATAGTCTAATTCAGAAAGGAAGTAAACATTAAATAATATTATAATAGTCTAATTTGTAAGTAAACATTAAACAATACTATCTAATTCAGAAAGGAAGTAAACATTAAATAATACTATAATAGTCTAATTTGTAAGTAAACATTAAACAATACTATAATCGTCTGATTTGGTAAGGAAGTACAACATTACACTAGGATCCACAGTACTACTGCCCTAGGTGATAGCTGACCTAAATACTAGTTTAAAATTCAAAGCCAGAACTTTTGAAGTTTTATCAAATCATTCGAAATATGCGATGCAAACTTGTAGAAATAGCTCATAATAACTGCAGAAGAAGTCTGATAAATTCACATCTTCAATCAAAATAAGCATGTGGAAATGTTCACTTGGTAAGGTATACCTCCAATATGCTCAAAGGTTGTATTTATTGCTTGGACCCACTTCTCCCTCTCAGCATTTGCCCGCTCCACAAGCAATCGCCTGTTCACATCTTCAGCTAGTTTCGCTTCATGTGCTCTCGCCTCCGCCTCTGCCAGGGCTCTCAATTTCATAGTGTCCCTTTCTATTTTTGCCTTTTCTTCATCCGTCTTCCTCCGTTGTGCCTGGATTTCCTTCTCAATCGCACACCTTTTCTGCTCTAGCTTAATTGCCGACTCCTCTTGCATCTGCACGAGCTCTTGGTTTCTCATCCTCTGTGCCTCATGCTCCGCCTGCTGTCTCTTCCTTGCTAGCTCGTCCTCATATCGAGCCATTTGTGCCTTTATTTGAGCTCGAGCTTGCTCAAGTTTTTTCTTCTCTTCATAATCTACACGTGTCTTCTCCTGCAAAATGCCTCATGTTAAGTAGCAAAAGTAAAACTCCAAATTGTGACTTCAGAAACAGAATTGCACTGACCATCACACCCTGAATGCGTGAGAGTGCAACATGCTACACAAACAAACTAAAACACAACAGTAAGCATCAATTTAGCAACATCATGTTGCTAGCGGGCAAGCATTTAGCAAGTTATAGGTTATGGTCAATCGCATCACTCGGAATTACTAGAACAAGTAATCATTTCAAGCAACTTCTTAGCTCTAGCAAATAAAAACAAAATATAACATCAACACGCATGCAGGGTTACGGTTAGGAGAGCACAAAATTGACTATATATTCGGTGGCATTTATGATGTTCAAACACAGGTGTAGATTCCATATGAGAATGTACTGTAGTAAGATATACTAAAATTACTCCGTCGTAATATTAAATGCCTCAAAACGGACCTTTGGGCAACGACTTTCCCAACTGTTGCAACACTTGATCGAAACTAATGCCAATTCGTTCAAAGCATCATGACTAACAGAGTAACAGCAAACAACGATAGGACGATAAATATCTCACGAGCTGGAAAGCCGCCAACTCCTTTTCGTGCTCGGCCTTCCTCGCAACGAGCTCCGCCTGTCGCGTCTCCTCCTGCTTCCTCGTAAGCTCGAACAACTGTACAACCATGGGTCAGCACAACCTCCTGTCAGAACCCAGGCCCAGACAAGATACTCCCAAAAAAACTTCCCCCGAATGCTCGAGAAATCCCACCTTTTTGGCCTGCTGCGATTTTTCGATCTCGCGCAGCGCCACGACCCCGCGCTCCAGCGCCTCGGGGTCGAACCCCGCGGCGGTGGTGCGGGGGTTATTGTTTCGAACCCTGGGCGCCTCCTCCGCAGCCGGCGCGGGCGACGGCTGGGGCGGCGGCGGAGCGGCGGCGGGAGGGTGGGGAGGAGGAGAAGCCGGGAAGCGGAAGGTGCCGCCCCTCGGCGTGCGCCCGCTCGGACGAGAGGGCGGTGGCCGACACCGCGGAGAGGGCGGCGGCCGCGGCCTTCGCGGCGGCGAAAGCCATGGTTTTGTTGGGGTTTGCGGGAGCGGTAGGGTTTAACGCTGGGGCTGGGGGTGGCCTGGCCTCGCTGTTTCGATCAAAAACGCGGTGGGAGATGCGTGTATTTGTGCGTTCGGACGGCGGCTCCGTAGTTCGGTTGGCTTGCGGCACAAGAACAACAACTTTCTTTCTTTCTTTGAAGTGTTTCTACGCATCATCTCTGCTATTTAAAAAAAAGGGAGATCGGGGCATTTGCCTCATACATAAACATGAAATTTGATGATTTGTCCTATTTATCTCATTGACATGTGGGTCTTAGACCCACATATCATTGAGACATCACAGGGCAAATCATCAAATGCAATGAAAGATATGGCAAAAGATCAATTACCTCTTAAAAAAAAGAAATTAAGTGTATGTATGTTCTCTCTTTCTTCCCTCCCCTCTTCAAAAAATCGATTCGCGCTCAGCTTTCCGCAGCCGTCCGATTTTCCTTAACTCTTCACAGCCGTCCGTCGTCCTCCGCTCGCACACGCGCGATCCTCCCTCAAGCCCTCCCTACCTCGCACCGCCTCCTCCCCCACTCCTCCGTGCCGCCTCCTCCTCCTCCCCCACTCCTCCGCACTGCCGCCTCCTCGACCACTTCCACTCCCACTCTCCTACCACATCCCTTTCCAAAACCTAAGCCCCGCACACCCCTCCAAACCCTAAGCCCCGCAGACCCCAGCCATTCTGAAGGTCTACGGCACCGGTGTCTTCGAGTTCCGACACCCCCGCGCAGCCGAGTACCCGCTCTCGGCCGATGTCTCCGCCGCGGCGGCGCCCGACAAGGCCTCCACCGACGTGTCCATCACGCTCCTCGACATCCAGCGCGACCGCCTCACCTGCGTCACCACCGAGCACTGGAGCGCGCACGCCGCCTTCGACGCCGGCCTCGTCAGGGAGATCTACGCCACCGAGCTCCGCGTCGAGGGCCGCGGCCGCAAGACCGTCCCGCTCCACCACGTCATGATCCTCGAGGTCAACCAATACCCTGAGAACTACCTCTGGCCACACTTCGATCCAGAGGACGCGTCCTTCAAGCGAGAAGGTGATGCGCATGAAAACCCTGCTCGAATTGGAGCAATTACTGGTGGCTTACTTGCTCGAGCAATTTCTAGGGTTTCTGACGTGTTTGGGATTTTGTGTGCAGTTTCGAGAGAATGTGGTGGCGTGGACCTGTTTCCATGACCGGAAGGACGCGTTCAAGGGGTTCCTGTGGCGGGTTCTCAAGCTAAAGGAAGAGGTTTGTGCTGATTTTGCTGCACTTATCAGTTTGCTCCCCAGATGCTTAGCCTGCACAGCTATTTTAGTATATTTCAGTCTCTGTAGGCTGGATCAGCATAATTGGCAATACAATGAAATTTAGTTTTGGTTATTTATGCATATTCTTTCAAGTAGTTTTGGGTGGACCTTGGTCAATGAAGGTTGTGCCCCATTAATGCAAGTTCATCGGATCACTTGGGGGTGAGCATGATTTTTTTTGGTGGAGCTCAATTGTTGCTAGCAAACCATTGGAGACACTGAACTTGCATTTTGTGTGCTACTGGAGTTGTGTTTTTTTCACTTCAGCCAAAATGTAAAGAGGTAATGACTAATGAGTAGTCACTAGCTACAATAGTTGTTTTTGGTGCTCTTGGGAATACGTGATATGCTGACAAAAGCGTGAGAAGGTTGGCTGTTGGGATTAATTCTGTTGGGCTGATGATGCTTCCTCAATATGTCTTTTGAGCACTAGTTAAAGAGCTTGTGTGGAGCATAAGTTCTTTTTTAGATGCTTGGGTGGTGATTATTTAGAAAGATCAAGTACTCTAATCTAGGTGAACTTCGATGGTATTTTTTGCAGGGTTGTAGAGTGGAGGCAATGAGGCCTTGAGGGAAATCATGGCATAATTGGTTTTGGTCGTTGTGTTTTGCTTACTTTTTTGTTACATATTTGAGCTGTTTGTAAGACAGACACTTTGGTTGTCTGTTCATTCAATTGATATCTTTGTCTTCTTGATGTTTACTTCATGCAAATATTAAAGAGATGACTTCTCATGTTTTTTTTTTGAATTTGTGTTATTCTTATGTTAAAAGCATTCAGAGCAATTAAATAACACGCATATAAATAGATGAACAGAAATATAAAGCCATTCACATACTATATCACGATACAAAAAGTGATCTCACCACTTCACTACCATTATTTAAAACTTTATAATTTTGCATATTACAGAAACTTTTTGGAAAAGTAGGGATATTGGATGGTAATTGAATCAGATTATGTTTAATCTTCCTGAGACTAATACTCCTTTAGTACCTTCTTTCAACTTTTGTCATTGGATTATATGTCTATTTTTTTAGCTTTTATTTATCATATATTCACAATATTTATAGGATGTGAGCGTGAAGCTTGAGGAGCAGAAAAATGAATGCATTGCTCAATTGGAAGAGAACTATTTGTAAGATACTAGGCTTAGGCATATCTTCAATGTTAAGAGTTTCACTAAGTGAAATTGCTTTTATTAGCAACTCCATTATATCTGTGATGGGTACATTATATTCTTCGCTTACTACCAGTTTATGTTTAAGTCCCTTTAACCTTTTTATCTAGGTACATTGATGGTTGCTATTTTGTAGGCTGATAAGTAAAAAAAGATCTTGCTGATCAATATAATATCACTCGTAGTGTAGTGTTGGCTGTGGAGTTTTTTTTTTTTTTTGAAGAATTAGCCAAGTGTCTGTGCAATTTATGAAAGATCACCCTCTCTATTAACATCTCAGTAAAAGAGTGTACGGTTGGCCTGTCCCTTTTCTGATTGCTTTTTCTCATCTTATTAGCTATTGCAAATTTGTATACCAACTCACTTGATGTACAATCGGAGCTCTACCCTATATTTTTCACTTCTCAGAATACTTGTTCTATTTTGCTTGTTAGAGAGGTAAGGTTGACAACAGGCATGGGCGTTTCCAGTTTAGACATACTTAAGTGTCAGCCTCAAATCTCAAAAGCTTTGCTATTTGTGGTGAAAAGTGAAACACGTGCAAATTTTGGTGCTAATGTGTTTGTATCTAGTAAGTGAGACCAACCCGAACACGTAAGGGCATAGCTTGACTTGGAATGACCTCGGACAATTTTTAGGAGAGAGTGGTAGTCCGCGTAAGGGTCAGGGTCTTGTAATCTCTGCTACTTCAAAATAAAAGTTTATGGTGGTCCGTTCTCTCTGCAACCTCCTACTACTGCTTAAAAGAGGGAATTGGCGAATGGTACATTGTCCGTCTCTCTCTCCTACTAAAAAAATCGCTGACATATAGGCTGCGACGTGCTTCCGTTCCCTAATCCCTTGATTTTGCATATATTCATCATAGTTTTGTAGTATCACATTATTACTTTATGCTAGTTGTATGGTATTTATTTTTTTCGTTGCAACGAAGACTAATGTGACAAGCTGACATAAATATTAGAGTAAATTGTATTTTGTATCGAGTAACTTGTCTTTTGTTTCATTTTGTACTAAGGTTAATTTATATTTTCACTTTGTATTAGGACGGATCAAACAAAATTTCAATTTACACTAGATAATCAATTTTAGTCCAAAACAAGGCAATCAAATTCAAGAAAAAGAGCAATCAAAATTGTGTATACCAACTTGTCATTATGTAGAAGGGATGATGATTACTTACTCTTCCCTTGCTTCAGGATTTATGTAATTTGTATTAGGTGGATGATGCATAGAAACACTACTTCTTTCTTTTCGGTTTATTTTTGCTTTTGGCTTTAGTTTCTCTAGAAGTCAAAACAAATGAATGGCTTCTCCAAGCAGCTTTGAGGCCACTTCTAAAAACGTCTTTCCGAATTTAAAATCGTGTATGTCATCCACGTCGACGTCTTCATCGTCCACTGCCGTCTTGAAAAGTACAATTAAAAGATATCTATGGCTAAAATCTATCCGTTCGCAGTCAAAAAAAACATAAGGCTTTTAGCTTTCTTGGTACAGAAGACGGGGGCTTTGTAGAGTTCGCTTCTGATATTTACAGGGACATTATTGCATCACTTCGTCTAAAAAAATATTGCACCACTTACTTCCAGAGTGCTAAACATGTTTCAAAAGGGATTAAAAAATGTTGCCAACTTTATCAACAAACTTTTGTGTACGGTTGGGTGCTCAGTCATTGCGAGCTCTTCAACATAGAGAAAGCTTTCCTCCGAAAATAACCAGTGGTAAGACTAGTGTAGAACTCTGTGTTGGATTTCTGCTTGTTTACTGTCATTGGAACTACTATGTGTACGGGCTGTGGGGTAGATGGGCCTTCATTTGAGCTCAGTTCTCCACTCGGTCTGTAGTCCTGGAGTTGGACTCTCCTTAGGTGAGTCACCAACCTGGGCTTAGTACAATCCAGCCCTTTTATTTAGCGCAGCTCTTTCGCGTTTTCCCTTCTCCATATGCGATCTTCCTGTTTCTGAATAGCACATTGTACCTGAAGTCCGTGTATCTTTAGCACGTTGTACTTGAAGTCGTGCGAGCTCAATTTCAACGTGCGACTCTCCTATGATCCCATCCCTCGCACAGCACAGTGTTCCATGTATCGCAATTCGCAACAGCAAACATCTCGAGACCGAATGCATAGAGCTGTTGACATGGCCAGGACGGGACACGCAAGGTCACACGAGCTGATCAGAGCCATCTAGTTTGAATCAGACGGTCCCTGTCGCTCAAGCAAATGTACTGTCGCGTTGTGTGATCCTCCGCGCTGCTGGCCCAGTTGGACGTGGACCTTATCCTCAGCATGATCATCTTGTCACAGCATCGACTCTCCCCGGCTGCCATTTGCCCGCTCCAACTCCTGGATGACATTCCACAGCCCGAGAAAATCCCAGCGCTGCTTCCCAGCCACAAAACCCTTCCATGTGGGCCCCACTCTCCGCAGCGTCCACGTCTGCACCGAGCAAGCTAGCCGAGTGAGCTAACTGAGCAGCGTGGAGAGAGAGGGACATGCGATTTTTACGCCTTGAGTGAGGTAACTAATTCTTGTGAACGCAGGAGCCCCGTGTAGCCACTCGTTGCGGTTCTGGAATGGTAGTTTCGTGTCATTGCCTGCGCTGTGCTGCACGCCGATGGTAGTGCTCTCCCAGGCGCAGCACCAGGTCACCGCGCCAAGAACAGCCGCCGCCCCGGCGCCACCGGCGACGACGCAGGGGTTCGAGCAGGTCAGGCCGAGGGAGCTGCAGGCGCCATGCTGCGTCACGGTCTCGGCGCGGAGTCTGGACGAGGTCCGGAAGGCGCACGCGTGGCACATCAAGCTCGGGCTCGACCGCTCCCCGCGGCACGCGCGGCCGCTCCTCGCGGCGTGCGCGCTCGCGGAGTGGCCAGGGAGCATGGAGTACGCGGCGTCCATCTTCGCGGCGCTCGACGAGCCGGAGGCCTTCGACTACAACACTCTGATGCGCGGCCACGTCGGCGGCCGCGGCGCCGGTGACCGCGACCCCGCGGCCGCGCTGCGGCTGTACGTCGGCATGCTGGAGAAGGGCGTCGGGCCCGACGGCTACACGTTCCCGTTCGTGCTCAAGGCGTGCGCGCAGCTCGCGGCGTTGCGAGAAGGGAGGCAGCTGCAGGGGCACGTCTTGAAGCTCGGGTTCCAGCGCGACGAACACGTGCAGAACAGCCTCATCAGCTTCTACGGCAAGTGCGGCGAGGCGGAGCAGGCTTGCCGGGCTTTCGAGCGGATGGAGGACGAGGAGAGGACCACGGCTTCCTGGAGCGCGCTGCTCGCGGCGTACACGAGGGCCGGGCGGTGTGCTGAGTGCCTCGAGTCGTTCGGCGCGATGGTGCGCGAGGGATGGAGACCCGACGAGAGCTCCATGGTCAGCGCGCTCTCGGCGTGCGCTCACATGGGCGCCTACGACATCGGCCGGAGCGTCCACTGCGCGCTGCTGAGGAACACCGTGAGGCTCAACACGTTCATGCAGACGTCGTTGGTGGACATGTACGCCAAGTGCGGCTGCATCGACAAGGCGGCGGCGGTGTTTTACGCGATGGACGACAAGAACGCTTGGACGTACAGCGCCATGGTTTCCGGCTTGGCATTGCACGGCGACGGGCGGAAGGCGCTGCGGATGTTCGACGCGATGGTCAGGGAGGGCCACTGGCCCGACGGGGCCGTGTACGTCGGCGTGCTGAACGCCTGCAGCCGCGCCGGTCTGCTGGAGGAAGGGCTGCGGTGCTTCGACCGGATGCGGCTGGAGCACAAGGTGGCCCCCAACGCGCAGCACTACGGCTGCATGGTGGACCTCATGGCCCGCGCCGGGAGGCTGGAGGACGCGCGCGCGCTCATCGGGAGCATGCCCACGGGGCCGACGGACACGGCCTGGCGGAGCCTGCTCAACGCGTGCCGGATCCACGTCAACCTGGAGCTCGCCGAGCGCGCGCTGCAGGAACTTGCGCGCCTCGGCGCCGTCAACGCCGGCGACTTCATTATCCTCGCGGACATGCACGCCAAGGCCAAGAACTGGGACGACGCGGCCGCGCTCCGGACAGAGGCGGTGGACAGAGGGCTGGCACAAGCGCCGGGGTTCAGCGCCGTGGAGGTGCACGGTAGGGTGCACCGGTTCGTGTCGCAGGACAGGTCGCACCCGAGGGCGGACGACATCTACGAGATGCTCCACCAGATGGAGTGGCAGCTCCGGTTCGAGGGCTACAAGCCCGACACGTCGGAGGTGGCGCTGGATGTCGACGAGGACGAGAAGCGGCGCGTGGTCGGCGCGCACAGCCAGAAGCTGGCCATGGCGTTCGGCCTGCTCAGCACGCGGGAAGGGACTCCGGTGAGGGTCGTCACCAACCTCCGGATGAGCAAGGAGTGCCACGCGTACAGCGCGCTGATCTCGGAGATCTTCGGGAGGGAGATCGTCGTCAGGGACCGGAACCGGTTCCACCGGTTCAGGCGAGGCGCCTGCAGCTGCAGAAACTATTGGTAAGAGGCTGGGCCAGACATAGTGACTCGTCAATTGTGATGATGTAAATATAGACATTTTCTAATTCTCATTCAAGTGTATGATTAATTCCTTTGGTGTGAATGGATTATATGGTACAAATCAGTGGAGAAAACTGTGGACAGTTACTCTTGTGTAAGTAGTAGAAACAAAAAAAAAGCAAGTACAAAGATTTGGTATGATAGTACAAGTGTATCTGACAGGAATAATATCATTTCTCAATTAACTTCAGTCAATTGAATGCAATGTTCTTCATGAGACTTTATTATTCAAACAAAAGCAAGCTCTCCACATTTGCTTGCTAAGAAGCATGGTTGGTTGAATGAAAGAAGCATCACTAAATACGAACACTATTAGACATGCTTGATTGTAAGGTTGTTGAGGCAAGCTAAGTGTCATTTCAGAAGGTGAGATCAGAGCATTTGGAGAGATTTGCTCGTGGAGAGCTTTACAAATTAGCAACACCTACCTACCTACCCCCAAAAAAAAAAAAAGGCACCATGACGCCAAAATCAGGTGTTTGCCAGTGTCTTCCTGCTGTGCTGATGATCCGAATCGTTTGGAACTTGTACTGTACGTGAATCAGAAGCCAATCCTGAAACCAGAACCACGAATTACTGGTGCTGCATTGGACCAGCATTTCAAGGCTGGTTGGTGAAGAGCACACCTCAAACACTTGCATTGCCCATGAGTGATTTGAGCAAAGAACACTTCGTCAGAACCGATCCTCTCGAACCTGTGGCTTAAATGTTTCATCCAGTTCTAGGAAGTCACAAATCACAATGCTGAAGCTATGACGTTGCATGTTTATGGCCACATAGATCAAATAGCGTACTAGTTACTGTTCACCCCTCTAATTATGGTATTCAATGCTACACAAAGCAATTATTAGCTTCAGCTCATCTGTCGTCTAAGAAGATCAGAAATTAGATGCTGCATCAAATTATTTGGGAGCGACGCACACGACATTGAAAACGAGAGAAAAAAGACCCCTCGAAGGAATGAGAGGCTGAAGTGATGACTACTAAAATAATGAGCACATATAATCATTCACCCCTATAATTATGGTATTCAATGCTACAAAAAGCAATTATTAGCTTCAGCTCATCTGTCGTCTAAGAAGATCAGAAATTAGATGCTGCATCAAATTATTTGGGAGCGACGCACACGACATTGAAAACAGAGAAAAAAGACCCCTCGAAGGAATGAGAGGCTGAAATGATGACTACTAAAATAATGAGCACATATAAGTAGTTCTTTAAACAGCTTAAAAGTCATAGTTTTTAGTTTTTTTATAAATTTTTGGTTATAATTGTACTGTAACGGTTGTTATCTTTTCTGAGTTAAAAAATAAGAAAATTTTAAAAATTAAAAAACAACGCTATATTTTTTAAGACAATACAAAGAAAAAATCAAAATAAAAAAACTAATATATTTTAAATAACTTTTGGCGAAACTTAAACCGTTTGGAGTAGCCATAACAACTCGCAACGTCGCGCTCCAAGATCGGATCACACGGTTGCGTCTGCCACGAATGCGGTGCGTCCGTTATAAATGTGCCATCAACATCCTTTTATCCTTGACATGTTGTACTATTATATTCGAAAGCTGCGGGGAAAATTTAGATCAAATAATGTCGAATTTTTTTGTACGAATAATCTTTTTTTATTCAAAAATATAGAAATATATCTGCGAAATTTTTTTTACAAAAATAGGCGACTGGAGCCTGTCGCTCAACCCAGCGGCGACACAATACATGTCGCCCTACCGTTGGGGCGGCGATTTTAATGCACTCACCCAATGGGGCGGCGACTAGATACATCCCCGGTGAATATTTTAAGATTTTGTCAATTTTGTAGTTTTAAACTGGTAAAAATTCTGGTGATGTTGTAATAAAAGGCTATGTTCATTGTATGTTGTAGGTGCGGAAATAATTTTTCAAAAATTTTTTTACGAACGATTGACTGTAAAACAATTGATACATACGACGGTAAGTGATATTTTGATGCGCACTATTCGAATGTCATAGGTAATGAGTAAAAGTAAGTACGACACAGTACTAAAAAGTTAACATGGTAAATAAAGAACGTAAAAAGTACATGGAACAATTGTGTACAATCAGGCGCCACCCTGGCCTGCCCCGTCCCCACGCCCATGTCGGCCCCGCTTGGTCGTCCTCCGGTGCAACGGGTGACGACGCTCCGAGAACATAAAACGATCAGGAGCATGTCGCACCCGCCTCTCAGCTGGTGGAGTAAGCTGCACCTCTGGCCGTGTGCCCTCCGGTGCCGGGAGGCACTTCACGGAGAGAACCTCTGTGCTTGTCTCGGGAGGTGCGCACCCGCACGGCCGACACAATGCTTCATACTGGACCGGCTATTCTGGGCTTTCGCCCAGGCCATTAAGGGCTTTAAGTTTTATCGTCATGTGCTCACGATGGATGTCACTTTTCTCATAGGGAGTTATAAGGGAACCATTCTCACTACGGTGGCGGTCGACGTGAATGACCAGCTTCTCCCAGTGGTATTTGCCAACGTGGAAAGTGAGAACACGTCCAATTGGCTTGGTTCTTGGCGAACGTGAAGCAAGTAGTGGTTGGCGATCGACCCAATTTTTGCATCATCACGGATCGCAATGCTGGGTTGATGGCCGCGCTGAACATCATGCAGCAGGGGAGAAAACCCCCTCACCAGTGGAACAACGTACGAACCCGATGGTGCATGAGACATCTTGCATCTAACTTGTTCGCACGATTCCGCAGCCAGAAAGTTGTGAAGATGTTCAAAGTATTGTGTCTGCAAAACCAGAGGTAGAAGTTCAATCCATCTGGACAGAGCTAGAAAGGCGAACTACGAAGGGAGAGCAACCCCGCGGTGCCATAAGTTTCTCCGAGTGGATTCGTCGGCACGCTCCTGAATTACAGAAATGGTCTCTTCTGTATGACATGGATGGTGCGAGGTATGAGATTATGATGACCAACATGTCCGAGGTGTACAATAGCATTCTGAAAGGCGTGCGGTGCCTCCTTATCACCGCGATCATGGAGGAGACATGGACTCACACTGTTAGTTATTTCGTCAATAGAGCCGCCGCAGCCAGGGTGATGTGGCAACATGCACCTGCAACAAGCCGACGCTGCTGCACAAGCCATGCTCACATGTGTAGAAGGCATGTGCGTAAATGAGGCAGATGTCCGAGCCGTATACCTCAGAGTACTATGACATACAACATTTTTTCAATATATGGAGTACAGAGTTTCACGTGTACGGCTTGGACATGAACTACATGGATCTTTGGCCGGACATACTGCAATGGGCCCGCAACAAGGAGTTGAAGATAACTAAGAAGGGACGTCGGCAGACACGACGCTTCCAGAACGACATGGATGTGAGCCAACGTATCAGCATTTCCCGCACAGTGAAATGTCAAATATGTAAGACTTTCGGGCACTCATTGAAGGATTGCCCCAACAAACTGAGCTCGTCTAGTCGCCACTCAGTGCCATAATCTCATGTATCTTTTATTGTATCGCATTAATTCATATTTGTACCCATTTGAGATGTATTTCATAATGTTTTTTCAATGCATATCGACCCCTATACCTTAATGCATATGACACAACATTTCAACAGTCCACTCAAAAAACAGCAACCGCAACGACGCGTACACCATTCAGTTACATGTCTTACAACATTGAACAAAACTACGAGCTACATGCTATAACCTTCTCTGGTGCATGCCTATTGGTAGAAGGTACCTCGTGGTACCCACATGGAGTGTTGCTGTGGGGGATGCCTCGGACGTGACTGGCCATCGTTGTAGTGCCACGCACATATGCAGCTAGGGTTCGCGCAGCAGCATGTGGGATCATACGAACTCCCTATATTGATGACCTCCTCGTTGCCCCTTTCGCGCTGCATCTGTTACCGGAGGTCATCGTTCTCCTCATTGAGACTGTCAATCTGCGTCTCCATCTCTAAGATTCGCTCTCATAGTGTATCCACGTACCTCGCAACATAGTATTCATGAAGAGGATCGATCCAGCGGACAAAGTCGCATTTCGCTATCTGCACAAAAGGAGGGTTAACATGAAAGTGCTATTACCAGTAAGACAAAATAAACTATTGGTTAGTTGTACCCCAGAGTGTGGGCATCGGAAGAAACATCACCCGCCATCGAAATAGCCATCGACGACCTGCATGACCGCGTCCTCCCTATGTCTGCGTTTCGACCATACCGGTTGAGTCCCCCTGTTTGGCCTCAAGCGGTAATTACGGCTGAAGTCCTCCCTCCTATCCAGGGAAAGGTCTTTCTTTGGTGACCCCGCTTCGACTGGCCCCTCAGTGTCTGTCATGCTATGTTATTGTATGACGTAGAAGGTTCTTCTTCCTACAAGAAGCGAAATGAAGTTTACATGAGCGATTGCGAGAGCTTTGTATTTGAAGCGAGCAAAAAGAGAATCTGGTTCATTCCCACCAGAAATTACGGACGCGTTGTCGACGTGCACCACCACAGATGACAGCGGATACCACGGTAAAAGTGATATATGTGCACACGACGGAGCAGGTGAGATGGGGCGACATGGCTACAGTAACATTCATGTCGTTGAGGGAGCGGACAAGGGGGCCGTTATGTCAAGCCAACACATGTCCGAATGATATTAATAATGAGAGAGCACACCAGGGGGGGCATATATAGAGAGTGTGAAAATTGTGCAAACCAAATAGCAACAAATAATATATACCACAATTGGCCGACATAATTGACTTCAAAACATGCGTGAGGATCATTAAATTCATGATTAAATTAATCTGAATAAATGTGCCAAATTTTGAGCATATAAAATTCCCAAAAAATTACACAATAACTATTACTATATCGGGAGGCTTCACATAAAATTTTGTAATTTTTAGAGCTCGTTTGCTATATGTAAAAACTCATAAAATTATCAAAATTATACGAATTTTTGGGAAACATTCATAATGGATAAAATTACCCAAAAATTACACTACAAGTTACTTTGTGTTGGAAGGCTGTACATAAATTTTCGTAATTTTTAGAGCTCATTTGATATATTAAAAAATTCAAACAAACACTAAATAAAAAATAGAATAGGTAATTAGACCGGCTAGTCCTAATCTCCCTGTCGCCTCCTCCCTGGGCGGTAGGCAGGCCTATCGTCTGGCCCTCGGGTGGCAAGCTGCCTGCCATCAAATGAGGGGACGGCAGCACCACGCATCACTTGGCCTACTGACGGTAAAAATAATATTTTTGTCAGTACATCTTATATACTAGTATTTTTATAATGCGATGCGGAATTGTGTGGTAACTGGTTTTGATTCTGTACGCAGTGCAGACCAATTTGTTGACTCGTCTGTGCCAGAGGCCATCGCTTATGGGAAACATTATAACTTTCGTACAAGTTGGCTACGTACTTGTGTGCCAACGAACGGAACCGGAGCCATGGACGACTAGGGGGGTAGGTGCCGTGTGACTGCGTGGGTAGGAGAGCAGAAGCGACGCGCCCAAACCCTACGAGAAATGGCTAAACGTTACTGATCGGAGGAGAAACGGCTAAACATAGCTGAGAGATAGCGAACGGATATTGATCGTGAGAAAATGGAAGCAAAAGTGAGAGAGATTCTGAGAGATATACAGAGAGAGAGATCAAAAAATGAACAAACTTGTGCAACAATAACAAGAAGCTGCAGTTGCAAAATAAAAAAGTGTGCGCACTTTTTTGAAGGTGTGGTGGCGACAGAGCGTGCGTGACTGCGGGTCTGTTCTTTTTTTTGTTGTGGTTTATGATTTATGGTTGCGGTTTGTGGTTTTTGGGTTGTTTGTACGTGAGATTATAAAGTAACAGAAATTCACATGCGGTTTTTGCCAATATAAATGAAATCAGTAAAGTATATACTACAATTAACTAGTAGACTCTATTTTAAAAAATACTTCGTTTAAAAGTTAATTATATAAAAAAATTAAAAAATAACTTTTAAAAACTGAAAAGTACAGGACCGTGCGTGTCCACGGCCCTTCCACACATTTCCCCCCTTCCGTTCTCTCCTACCTACCCACCCTCTTTCCTTCCCTCCTACCTCCGTTTGCGGCTGCTGTATTTATTCCCACCGCCTTCCTCTTCCTCCCACTCCCAGGGCCTACTCGGAGCAAGCGCCATTGCTTAGCTTGTTGCTAAGCTCCTCGCCCTTCCTCCGTTAGCTATTGTTCGTGAAGTGCGGCGTCTGTTCATTGGCCATTTCAAGAAGCGCTCTGTTTCTTGAAGCAGAGGATCATGATCACGGTGGCGGTACCAGAGGCGCAGCCGCAGGTTGCGGCCGTGGAGGCGGCTTCGGCGGTGCCTGAGGTGACGATTTTCCGGTCCAAGCTGCCGGACATCGACATCCCGAATCACCTGCCCCTGCACGAGTACTGCTTCGCCAGGGCTGCCGAGCTCCCGGACTTGCCGTGCCTCATCGCGGCGGCCACGGGGAGGACGTACACTTTCGCCGAGACGCACCTGCTGTGCCGTAAGGCCGCCGCCGCGCTGCACCGCCTCGGCGTCGCCCACGGCGACCTCGTCATGATATTGCTTCAGAACTCCGTGGAGTTCGTCGTCGCGTTCTTCGGGGCGTCCTTCCTCGGAGCCGTCACCACCGCAACAAACCCGTTCTGCACTCCCCAAGAGATCCACAAGCAGTTCAAGGCTTCCGGCGCAAAGCTCATCCTCACCCAGTCCGCCTACGTCGACAAGCTCCGGCACGAGGCCTTCCCAAGAATCGCCACCGGAGGAGGCTGCGGCGACACGCTTACGGTGATCACCATCGACGAGGACGAGGCGCACACCCCAGAAGGCTGCCTGCCATTCTGGGGGCTGGTGACGTCCGCCGACGAGAGCTCCGTCCCGGAGGTGGCCATCTCGCCGGACGACCCCGTGGCGCTGCCGTTCTCGTCGGGCACGACGGGGCTGCCCAAGGGAGTGGTGCTGACGCACAAGAGCCTGGTGTCGAGCGTGGTGCAGCAGGTGGACGGCGAGAACCCGAACATGTACATGCGCGAGGGCGACGTGGTGCTCTGCGTGCTGCCCCTGTTCCACATCTTCTCGCTCAACTCGGTGCTGCTGTGCGCACTGCGGGCCGGCGCGGCGGTGATGCTGATGCCCAAGTTCGAGATGGGCGCGATGCTGGAGGGCATCGAGCGGTGGCGCGTGACGGTGGCGGCCGTGGTGCCGCCACTGGTGCTGGCGCTGGCCAAGAACCCGGTGGTGGAGAGGCACGACCTTAGCTCCATCAGGATAGTGCTTTCCGGCGCCGCGCCGCTCGGCAAGGAGCTCGAGGACGCGCTCCGCTGCCGCGTGCCGCAGGCCATCGTCGGACAGGTCGGTATCTGCTTTGTGGTCCGCTTAAATTAAGACCAGGGTTTGCGCTGAAGATAACAGTTGAATTAGTCACGACCTGTGAAACTAGCGTACTAGCACTATTTAACCCCCATTGGGAACTAGGTTGCTTTGGAAAAAAGAAATTTTACCGTACAATTCATAGAAAACAGTTAAATCTCCGCCGAGAACAGGAAAAAATTACATGTTCTAAATAGACCATTATTGATATTTTTCCGTGATAGCCTAACGTTGTGCGATCCAACGCCCCCAGATCATCTGACTGTTTTTGTCTTCAAAAACAGTCGAATGTTCTATAGCATTTCTCTCAAAATTATCAGCATGCTGTCGGAAGTGTGTTTAGTTAGTGTCAAAGCGTAGCGGTCAAGAGGCGCCTCCGACTATAGTGACAATAAGTCAAACGGAAGTATGAAAACTTGGCGGAGTAGTCATCATTGCGCTTATATGGACAAACCCGAGGCGGAGCCAACTCTCCAAGTAGGCAGGGTGGGCACCTGCCCAGGCTCATTGGCGTCAAGCCGCGGAACTCCAGTGAAGTCCCACCGTCACCAGACACGGTGGAAGTCACGTCTTCTCAAGCAAGCCTCGTATGCTGTTTGATGCCATGGATGCTCTACCTAGGCAGCTCAACCGCTACCTAGAGGTTGAAGATGACTAGCTTCTAGACATCTGGACTGCTCGTGCTCTTACATAGATGCATTGTGTGCGTGAGGCGACATGGACACATGGTGCAGGCAAAAAGCTTGAAACGCAAAGACCCACTCGCCCACTCCTTACTCCCCACTACCCTAGGCCTAGCCGAGCAGTCCCCACCTCCCCTCCTTGCGTCCCGTCTCTCCCAGTCGGCCAGTCCCCCTTCAGGCGATGGTGGTGGTGACGACGACGAGCACTAGCAGTCGAACGATGCCGTGGTCAACGAGGACAATGATAGGAGGTGACGGAGACTAGCGAGGGCAGGAGCCCAAAGGGCAGAACCACAGGGAGGAGGCCACCTCCCCTCTTTGCTTTCCCAGATCCCAGTCTCCCTCTCCTTCCAATTGGCGGCGGCGGCGAGCGTTTGGCACGGCGAGACGCCGGCCAGTGAGGGCATTGCTACCTGCTAGCCAGGAGGGTAGGAGGTGGCGGAGACCGGAGATGGCAGTGAGGGCCGGAGCTTGAAGGGCAGAGCCACAGTATGCATCCGCACAGTAGCGGAGGTTCAGAGGAGAAGGCACCGACCTTCAGACGTTGAATGCGTAGAAGATGATTTTCCATTTCCTCCTCCATCTCCAGCTCCCCCAATACGGCAACGGTTTTGCTATTGCACAGTCGACTAAAATTTTTTTTATCACTCAGTCATCTGAAGTTGCACTCTTAGTCACCTAAAGCTGTAGTATACTAATTCCCCTCCACCTGAAGTTGTACTCTCAGTCATCTAAAATTATAGTATAAAAAATGACTAAAGATAAAGAGAAAAAATAGTCATCTGGCAAGGTTGGCCTGTGCAATGCACAACTGGACTTATCTAGGCTAGATTTTTTTTTCTGGCTTCGCCTCTGGGACAAACTGATGCCACCCCTGCGATAAGTCCACCGTCCACTGGAACCTAGTGCTGCAAATTAGGCTCTTCCCTCGTTTAGCCAGAGCCAGAGCCAGAGCCAGAGCCAAACGCCAGACTTGTGTAGACGTGCAACACGAGTACTGCCCGCTCGATTGAGACGTGCAAGGCGTGACGTTGCCCACGTGTTTCGTGCCACCACGAGACATGCAGCTCCATCTCCACGCATGCATGTGCAGCCGTCAGTACTTTTACCGGGAGCCTGGACGCGTACGTGACGTAGAAGAAACGACGGCTAATCTAAGCCTCTCACTGCACCTAACTCGCTTGTCCCGCCTGGACGCGTACGTGACCACGCGCGCGCGCGCGTCTCGAGGTCGGGCGAGCAGCGCGATCCGGCACATGCAAACGCACGCAGATTCACCGTTACACGTGAACACGTCCGAGATGTTGATGTTGTTGTGATGTGCGGCGTACATGCAGGGCTACGGGATGACGGAGGCCGGGCCGGTGCTGTCCATGTGCCCGGCGTTCGCCAAGGAGCCGGCGCCGGCCAAGTCGGGCTCGTGCGGCACGGTGGTGCGCAACGCTGAGCTCAAGGTGGTCGACCCCGACACGGGCTTCTCCCTCGGCCGCAACCTCCCCGGCGAGATCTGCATCCGCGGCCCGCAGATCATGAAAGGTACGTAACTGAAAACTGTTGGCTCGTTTGTTCAGCCGGAGGGATTGAACGAAACCTTGATCTGCAAGCCGGCCAGTATGTATCTGACGGCTACACGTATGTGCATGAAGGCTACCTGAATGACCCCGAGGCCACCGCCGCGACGATCGACTTCGAGGGGTGGCTCCACACCGGCGACATAGGGTACGTCGACGACGACGACGAGGTCTTCATCGTCGACCGCGTCAAGGAGCTCATCAAATTCAAGGGCTTCCAGGTACTGAAAAAACAGCTTCCAGCACCTGTCAGTTTACTGTTGCAGGTTTTTGCCGTGTTCTGAAGGAGCTTCACGGCGTCAGTTTCTGAGAACCAGCACTGTGTTGTCCGTGCAGGTGCCGCCGGCCGAGCTGGAGGCTCTGCTCATCTCTCATCCGTCCATCGCCGACGCGGCCGTCGTCCCGTAAGACCACCATTTCAGTTTGCGTAAATCGTAAACACATCAACAGTATTGTGCCACTAGAATTGCTCGGGGGCTTAACTGGACGTATGCAAATGCATCGCAGGCAAAAGGATGACGCCGCCGGTGAGGTCCCGGTTGCCTTCGTGGTCCGCGCCGCCAACTCCGACATCGCCGAGGAGGCCATCAAGGAGTTCATATCCAAGCAGGTAGCTACACATCTCAGTACAACATCAACATCTTGGTTGATGAATTGATGGAACAATAAGACAGCTCGGTTATTTCTACCCTCACGTTTGTGCATGTGAATGTCTCGTCAGGTGGTGTTTTACAAGAGACTGCACAAGGTGTACTTCACCCATGCGATCCCCAAGTCCGTGTCAGGGAAGATACAAAGGAAAGAACTGAGAGCCAAACTCGCCGCCGCCGCGATTGCTTGAAGACTTCAAGCCTTGTCCTGCCACATGCTAGTCATTTGAGTGTGGCAATTCCAAGATACATATCACCATGTAGTGTATGGCTGTGAAACATGGGAGAATAAAATGTGTCTGTTTCTGTATGCTGAGTGATCTCTCAATTGAGGAGTACCATGTATTGGGTTCATGATGATATTAATCAAGATTAGTTCATTTTGATCATCATATGTCGATCACTTCTATTTTTCCTCTTGCTCTGCTGCCTGAATAACGGACAGTCTGGTTACTGTCACTGATTAAGCCTGCCGGAAGGCGTCAACCCCAGTAAAATGCCCCTGCATTGAGACAAGAAATTCTGATATTTCAAGCATCTAGCCGAACTAAAGAGCAGCATTCAACAACGGCCTTAAGCAAGTTGCTTGAGTAACCTAGAAAAGCAAGGAGCTATATATAATGACAGAAGAGAGGAGCTGAAAGCTTCATTCACACACTGAACATATTTTCTCCAAGAGAGAATTCACCATCCAATGCATCATCCATGAAACCAGAAGATTGACAAGGGTGCAGCAAATTATCAACTGAACAAACTGTGAGGCACCAGTATGATTGTATGCGAATAAACAAGCGATCCAAATCCTAATGAATGTGCAATCTTCTACGGATGAATACAGATATCGTTCAGCACTATAAAACAGCAGATATCTTCTGATCCCACGAGGAACTCTGGAACTGACTGAGAAGGTATTAAAAACTGATTAGGTCATCTTTCTTCTGATCCTGTTTTTGGGGCCCTTCCTGGGAACTGCTACCTACCTTCTTGCCAAATATCATCTCATCCAGATCATCGAGGATATCATCATCTCCGCCTGATCTTGCTCCAGAACCAGCTGGTTTTCTGACTAGGGCATCTTCATTGCCAATGGTAGCGGAATCTTCATGTTCTGTGGCAATTGGTATGACCACTGGCCGTTGTTCTGCATGCTCCGACACCATGGGTTTCTTCATCTCTTCATATTTGGATAGCACTTTCTGGATCTCATCGTTCAAACTCAAGGCCTCAAAGAGCATAGCCTCGTTGTCCCCAGCCGTCTCAATGATTCTCTGGATAGTGTGCTGAGATTGGTAGCATTGTTGCACAAGAGTGGCTGTCAATTCATCCTGTGGAGGTAACAGAACTAGTCAAAATATAATAGCAGGTAACTTTTACAGAGTACAATTTGCACTTGCTTAACAATACTGCTTGCTTTAGTACAATTTTAGTTGGTGTTCCAAGCCTGGGTGCGAGAAAGAGTAGCAGTCAGACCAATTTTGCCACTAGCTTTTGGTCAGTTTAAAACTATGTCCAACAAAATCTACTCCAAACTATTTGAACAACATGTAAAGCAAGTTGCACAACATACAAAGCATGAACATTTGAAAGTACTCTGTGCAGCGAATGTCATCACTATCAGGGAGCAGCATATCATGCTCAATAAAGGACTATGGAGTATCTTTTCAACAATTTTGCTTTCTTGGTATGTAACTAAGTGACTGCCAAACAAGCAAAACAGTTTTAGCCCACTCCGTTAGGACTTGTAAAAGCTCAGAAAAATGAGAGCATGTGCTAGAAAAAAGAATAAACTGCATAATATCTCATAAACAGAGCAATAAGAGCATGCATTAGAATAAAGTGACCAAAACACTTGCAGCAGAATTAAATTAACAATGAACTGCATAGTGTCTCATCAATAAAGTACACATCCATATATCACCTAGAACATTAGATATTGCAAATGAAACAAATCACAACAGTAGCCAGCTCTGTGTATTTGGACTCTTCAATGCAACAACAGCAACCAATGCAGAAAATTCAAGACATTGCTCATTGTAAAAGCTCCATGAGGAAACAGATCTCATGCACTGGTGTCATAACTCATAATATGCAGACCAACTAAACAACTATATCTATGTGTACTGCAGTCAAAATCCATCTAATAGACAAAATCCAGTTAGAATCCTGCAAAGTTCCACAAAATCCTAGATGAACTTGGGACAAAGTAACACAAAATCCAGTTACCTGCAAAGCATCCTGCTGAGGGGAAGATGAAAGAACAGTTGAAAGAAGTTCTATGCTGTTACGAGCCACATCAAAAGCTTCCTTTGTTTCTTCAGCAGTATATGTATGCACATGCACATCTTCAAAGGTCTGCTGGGATAAGTTTGCATCAACTTCAGCTTCAGCAACTGATCGTGGTGGAGTAAATATGGGGGCCAAGCTCTCATTGTCACGTCCAGGAAACCGCACTCCTCTTGATTTCAAGCTCTACAAAGATCATGACAGCACCATATTTATTGTTGTAGCTACTTATAAGCACTACCTTGGTTACTAAAGCATGAAATATTTTTACTGCAAGAATAAATCATATGGATTTATAGTACTACCATCAAACTGGATACTGAAGCAACCTGTGAATTATGATAAATATTCAACCCGTGTATTTATGAGCAAATCGAAATGCTGCTGCCTAAGGTTTGTTCATATTTCACTATAATTACTTAAACCCATGAAATCACAAACTAAAGGCTGATAGTACAAAAATTATCACCAACTTCCAAGCACAATAGTAAGCACTGAAGCATAAAGAGAGGTCAGTGGTTGCATGAAGCGATGTACTGTGCTAACTGCTAAAAACAACCTTACTTCAGTAGGTTTGGTCCTAAAGTGGATTGCTTTCTCTACTTATTATTTGACCATTTTTCTCTGTGAAATAGAATTAGTCAACCGGAACATAATACAAGTACCGTTGATTTCGTTAATAAACCAGGGCCAAAAAAAAAAGAGGAGACTTGCGTTTGTATACTTTGTAGGTTTCCTCATAGACTGGCAAGTAGCGGAGCTCATCACCAGACTCCCCCCAAGCTTCAATCAGCGTAAGGGCCGTGTTCCTGTTATTCACCACTGTCTGGGGGTCATCAATCAACTTGACCATCTCATCAAGAACCCTCTCGGCCGCAACCTCGGAGAAGGCCTTCTCACAGTTCTTCACAATGGTCTCAAGAAGGACCAAGGAGAGATACTGAACCCTAGCCTCCTTCAGCATGATCCGCTTCTTGATCCCACGGATCAGCTCCACACTGTTAACCTTCTCCGTGTTGATCAGGTCGCAGATTTCCAAGTTTGCAGACCAATCAGGCCCGTCCAAATTCTCCGAGGTGGCCTCCTCAACAATCTTGTCCGTCGAAGTCTGCCCTTGGAAGAGCTCCTTCATCTTGAAGCTCATGGAGCTCATGCCAGCGGTCATCTTCTTGCTAACCTCCGACCCAGTAATCTTCAGACGCTCACCGAAGGCGCTAACTTTGTCCATCAGATTGTCACTCATTTTCGCTATAAAACCACAAAAAAAATCACAAGAAATGGGCACAGCAGTTAGATTAACACATCGACATGAACAGTTAAAGGCTACTCACTGAAGGTCAAATTTGAACAATCAAAACTTGTAGTAGTTGTATTAAAGACAGAAAAGGATTCTACCAGTCAGAGAAATTAACAACAATAAGGGAGGGTTTGGGGGGATTTAGGCCGGAACAACCACAGAATTTCACCAAGAAAAGGATCTTCCAAACTTATACAACGATCAGCCAAAAGGGCAGGCTTACAGAATACAGATCCAAAAATTAAGCAAGAAATTTGGGGAAGTAGGAGAAGCGATTGACGAAGAGGGATTGGGAGCCGAGATATACCTCCGCGACGAAATCGAAGGAAGCGGGGGAGGGGAATCGAATCGAACTGGAGCGCGAGGCGTCGTACGCGTAGATTTGTCTTCGCGTCGTGTCGTTTCTTCTATGAGTTCTTGCGTCCGCGGTGCCTTGCAGTTGCGGTCTCCTTTAGTGCCACCTACTGTTGTTACTGCTTCCAGACTTTTCTTTTCTTTTTTCCGCTTTCCTAACCCTTCTTAGCATATTCTTCTTAGTTTTTTATATGATTAAATGTGAGTAAGCAGGGATTTCTTATTTATTTACGGCTAGATTTAGGCAGACGGCACACTGTGTGATGGCAATGACATGAACCGTATCCTCTGACTTGCCGTTACAGTGGCACAAACTGACCGTATTTTTTCATCCACGGGTTGATTGTTGTCAGGGAGCCGTCGCTAGCGAGCTTAATTCCTCCTATACAAAAGGAGTGGACCAAAATATAAAATAATGCAATACTAGCTGAATGTCTGTGCGTTGCTACGGATTTTAAAAAAATTTAGAACATATTTGTATGCATGTTCTAAAAAATTTTACCACCCGTTAGTTTCAGAACATATAATATGATAAAATTTTAAAATCCGTAGCAACGCGCATTCAGCTAGTACAAGATTAAACATTGAATAAAAAATACAACATGTACTCTACAATGCAGTCTAGATGAAATCCACCTTGACCACTAAATCATGGAAAGAAAGATATTTTGATGGGAAGGTGGGAAGATTCGGCACAGGTCTTTTGGGACCACATGTCAGTACTGCCTTTTGTGAGAAGGGGTAGGAGAGACCGGACCAACCACCAACTCCTTCTTTTATAATAGTAAAGATAATAGTAGATTGAACACAAGATTCGAGAGGAAAACCCGTTTTTTTATTGCTTTTTCTTTCTATAAAGGTACAAGTGATGACAATAAGGATCTATTCATAGACTAAATGGAGGGTGCCCACCAATGGGCTGTGCTTACAGGTCTAGGCCTAGGTTTTTCAACACTTCCCCTTGGGTACTCATCCGACACGATCATACCTTATCAAAACTCCATAAAAATCTAGTGGAAAAAATTTGGAGAAAAAGTACATGATACATGTAATGTTGTGTTGCACAAATTGACTCGTTAAAAACCTTGGCCGAGAAATATCAGGAAAACTCATCAAGGGAAAAAGAATACAATCCACCCAATTTCATTCAATCTACAGGATTTATTCTTTGGGTACTCGATCTTCGTGATCAAGTTTTAATAGTGAACTCGTGAAGAGTCCCTCCTGAATTCTGCACTTTTCTAAGTCTCATCATTCTAATTTCACCTACACATATTTCAAAATTAGATACTGGAAGTGACTTAGTGAATAAATCTGCAAGATTTTCACATGACTTAGTATGCAATATCTTATTTTCGTCCATCTTTTGCAATTCATGAGCATAGAAGAACTTAGGGTTGATGTACTTTATAAGATGAGTCTTCACGTACCCCGTCTGCACTTGTGTAACATAAATTGTATTATCTTCATAGATAATTGTGAGAGCGTGTATGATGTTCAATCCACATGACTGTTGGATGTGATAAACCATTCGTCGAAGCCAAGTACATTCTCGTGCGGCCTCGTACAACACTATGATTTCCGAGTAGTCTGTTGAAATCGATACAAGACTTTGTTTAGACGATTTTCATGAAATTGCAGTTCCACCGCATAGGAATACATAGCTTGTCTGTGACCTAGCTGTATACGGGTTTGACAGGTACCCGGCATCTGCATAGCCGGTCATATTTAAGTCTTGTTTCTTTCTGTAGAATAATTCAAGATTTTTGCTTCCTTGCAGGTATCGAAAAATGTTCTTTATTCTCTGCCAATGGCTTTTGGTAGGTTCTGCACTGTACCTTGCTAATAGGTTTACGACAAATGCAATGTCCGGTCTAGTGCAGTTTGCTAAATACATAAGTGCTCCTACTGCACTTAAGTACGAGAATTCCGGTTCCAGGACTTCCTCCCCCTCTTTTCTAGGTCTGTACGGATCCTTGTCTTGCTGTAAAGATCTCCCGACCATCGGTACCCTCGAAGTGTATGCTTTCTCAAAGTCAAACCTTTCTAACACCTTTTGAATGCATGTGGATTGATGTACTAATATTCCTTCCGGGACATGCTCAAGCTACAAGCCTAAGCAATATTTGGTTTTACCCAAATCTTTCATTTCGAATTTTGACTCCAGGTAAGAACTCGGCTCCTTTATATCTTTCAAGGTTCCAATGATATTTAAATCATCTACATACACTGAGATTATACAAAATCCATTTTGGGATCGTCGTATAAACGCACAGTGACAATCCTCACTGTTCGTGTAGCCTTTCTTGCATAGAAAGTTGCTTAAGTGATTATACCACATCCTGCCTGATTGCTTAAGTTTATACAGTGATTTTCTGAGTTTCACACTGTACAGGCCTCTATTTGCTCTGTTTTGGTTCGGAATAGGGATACCTTCAGGCACCTTCATATAAATGTTCGAATCCAAGTCTCCGTAAAGGTATGCAGTTACCACATCCATCAAATTCATTTCTAAATTCAGATTTACTACCATTGAGATTAAATATTTAAAGGTAATATCACCCATGATCGGGTAATATGTTTATTTATAATCAACTTCTGGTCGTTGAGTGAAACCTTGTGCAACAAGCCTTACTTTATATCTTACAACTTCATTTCTTTCATTTCTCTTTCGAACAAATACCAATTTATGCGCTACGGAGTGCACATGGAGAGGCATGCGGCTTACAGGCCCAAACACTTCTCTTTTGTTCAGATATAATTGAGAGACCATGTGAGAGGTGCTCTCATGTTTGTAATGAGTAATTGACACGTGTTTTGAAAGTTTGAGTTTGATTTGAGTGTTTCATGCGTGAGGTTTTCGACTAATGCTAATGTTGATTCCATTATCTCGAGCGGTGATATGTGATGTGTTTTCTTGTCTGTGATGACTGTAGGACTTGGAGGTGGAGTCGTTGCGACACACGGGATGTCCAGACTAGGCACAGGCGGTACTGAGGTCAGAACGGTCGGGATGTGCTGAAGACGGCGAGGACTCGAGGTGGTTGCGAGACTTGGACGACAAGAAACGAGGAAGCTTCCCGGAAGGTGCAGTAGGGACATTTTGGTAAATGTGCAAGGTTGCATAGCGGAAGCGGATTCAGTTCAAGTTAACAGGTAAAGCGTTGAGAATTAGCGAGTAAAGCATTTGTAAACCCGGAAAAGAGAGACTATATAAAGGAGGGGTGTCTCCTTGTAGTAGTATGGATTCTAGGGTTTTGAATGGGCTTTTACTTTGGCTCTCTTTTCTCTTTTAGTTGAGAAGTTGGTGGAGACAGTAGTGGCAGTTGTGCTTTCTTGTCTCCTGTTCTGCATGTGGTTGCTGTGAGTTGTGTTTGTTTTTCTAAAATGCGTATGGGGTAGTAGGGTTGGAAGTCCTTTGTTTTTCCTTGTGTGAGTTCTCAAGAGGTGAAAATGGAGTTCTCAAGAGGTGAAAATGGATTGAACTACTTGTAACCCCTCATCTCTATGAATCCAAGTTTATATTTCCTTGTCTGAGATAATTTATTTTCAACTCTTGTTCTTTTGAGTTTGCTCATGGTTCTCTGTCTCTCTCTGGCGTTTCTCTGCTCTTGAGCTTGTTCTTGGTTGAAAATGGGCTGCTCTTTGATGGGAGAATGCTCAAGGCCATTTGGCCATTCCATTCCCAAGAGCAAATAGAAATTTCAATGAGTTCTGTTCTCCCTCTGTCCCTCGCACAAACTTTCTCTGTTTCTGAATTTTCTAGGGTTCACTGTTACCGTAAACAGAGGAATCCTGAGGTTTTGATTTTCCTAGCAAAACGTTGTATTAAATTTATGCATTCGAGTGGAGAGGTCATTCCTTGTGGAGATGTAAAGCCTCATGAACAAAAGGCTAGAGAACCTCAAGAAATTTGATTTCTCCTCCTCTTGCTGTCAATTTTCAGAAATTTTAGGATTTCCTTTTGTGATTGAATTTATGCCTGCATTCTCTTCTCTCTGGGTTCAATGTACTATTTAGATTGTATTTCAGATCTTTTGACCCAAAAAGGACTGCAATCATTCGGCAATTTTCTTGTTACTGACTGTCTTCGGTAGATGCTGTGCCTTAATTTCAGAAAGCTCTGTTTTCAGTTTGTCCCCTTTTTAGTCAGCCCGCAGTTCAATTGCTCTATTTTGTCTACATTTCGGTCTGAAAATTAGCATTAGGCTGCAGCCTGTGAATCTCTTCTTGCCACTGATTTCTCTGCTCTCGGCTACAGACTACAGTCTGCATTTCAGTTTGTCAGTCCACTTGCCGCTGCCGAACTGTTTCCATTTCTTGACTGCTGTTTTCAGCATTTCTGCACTGCAGTTTTCAGCATTTCTGCACTGCAGTTTTCAGCATTTCTTGACTGCTGTTTTCAGCATTTCTGCACTGCAGTTTTTCAGCATTTCTTCACTGCAGATTTCAGCCAAACCTGTTAATCTCTTTTGCAAGTTTCAGTCTGCTGCCCCATGCAGTTTTCAGTTTTTCATTTTCAGATTTCAGTCAACTGCAGATTGTTGTTCGGTTTGTGAAAACAAATTTGAAAATTTGTCTCTCGGTAAAAACCTGTTTTCAGCAGTGGTGTTCACTCTCTGATTTTAGGCAGGACTTGTTGGTGCAGTCTGAGTTTGGGCCTCTGAGAACTAAAGTGCAGATCTAAAATTAAAATTAGCCCTTTAAACGATTTCTCTTTCTCGCTCTGTTTTATGCACTTTGCTGCGATTTCAAGTGAGCAAGATTTTTCCTTCCTCATAGATTTTGTAGCTATCAGAGGAGAATATTTTGTGAATACTTAGGGGATAATTTTTGAAGGCACCATTCACCCCCTCTGTTATCGTTTCCGATCCTACAATAATAATTCAGTTTCTATTGCCTTTTTTCAATCATTCCAATATGATCTTTTCTTACATTCAGCGAGCGATACAGGCTCTGGATCAAGATCGATGATTGTGGTAATTTTCTTTACAAAATAAATATCAACATCGGCTGTTGTCCTATTCATAGATTCTCCTGTGTACACATAGTTTATAGCTATTTCATCATGGATTTGTTCTTCTAGTGCTTCTATTTGCTCACCACTCCTTCTAGTTGTGGGGGGCAAGACCTTTAGTTTTCAGCTCCGATGTGTGCGCACACATCCATGCTGATTTCTCCCTCCATGGGAATGTTCAGATCCAGTATGTCATTTTCTGAAGGTGTCATATTGGTGCCAGGTCTTAACTGACTCCCCTTCTGGTTCAGGAGAACTTCGGTTATTGGCTGTGTCAACTCCTTCTTATAATTTTACACCAGGCGTTCCCGGTTACTTGAGATTCGAGGGGCCGGAGTTCTCGTCCTTTTATTCCGAGTCCTCTGGACGGGATTAGGGATACCTCCAGCTTTCTTCGGTATTTCAACCCTCTCCGGTGCATTGCGTACAAGCACATACGACTTGGTCATACTTTTAAATCACTATAGTGGTCTAGCAGTTGGTTTGCTAATGCTTGTAGGTCGATGATCTTCTGAACTTTTCTATTTGCTTCACTAGTGCGCGGGTCATGTGCATGGATTCCTGTGCCTTGCCACGTAATTTCCCGATATTTTTCATCAAGGGGTTGATTTCCTCCCCCTAATGTCGGGAAACTATCCTCATTAAATATACTATCAGCGAAACGGGCAGTATGCAAATCTCCTGTTATGGGATCTAAATACCTGATTATGGATGTTGTCTCATAACCAAAGTATATCCCAGCCTTTCGGAGAGGGCCCATCGTTGTACACTGTGGAGGGGGTATAGGTACATAAACCTTACACCCAAACCTCCGGAGATAAGAAATTTTTTGTGCTAACCCTTGCGCTAGTTTCATTGGTGAACGGATGTTATGTGCCGATGGTCTAAAGTTGACGAGAGTTGCTTCATGCAAGACTAAGTGTCCCGAATATATAGATGATAAACTACAATTCTGCAAATGGTCGGTCAATAAATTTAATTCTCTTAATTAATACCGCTGCTAGTCCATTAAGAGTGTGAACATGCGGTACAAAATACTCAACTTTAATTCCCATTATCATGCAATAGTTATCGAATGCCTTTAAAGTAAATTCTCCGGCGTTGTCCATTCTGATGGACTTTATGTGATGATCAGGGAAATTATTCTTAATTTGAATTATCTGTGAAATCAGCTTTACGAAAGCACTGTTTCTCGTCGATAATAAACATACGTGCGACCATTTTGAGGAAGCATCGATGAGCACTATAAAATATTTAAATGGCCCTGACAGGGGTTGTATAGGACCGCAAATGTCTCCTTGGATGCGTTTCAAGAATGCAGAGACTTCATCCTTCACTTTCGAGAGCAGAAGGTCTAGTAATTAATTTTCTGGTGGCACATGCGAGGCACACAAAATCTTCTTGATTCGAAAAATTTTTTACATCAATATTATGTCCCTATGAATTGTTAATTATATTTCTCAACATCCTAAGACCTAGGTAACCTAATCTATCATGCTAGAGACATAATAGTTCAGAGCTTCTAAATATTGTTTTCAGGGTAGTATAGGCTGCGGATACCTTAATATCAGTATAGTATAGCCTAGTCTCAAATGAAGGAATTATTTCTAATACTCTTTACGCATTTACCTCATGCTTCGTAATGAGCAGGTATTCCTTACTATACTCTTCTTCAGTCTCAATATGGAAATCGTTAGCGCTAATATCCTTGAAAGTTAGGAGAGTTCTAGTCGATTCTAGGTACAATAAAGCTTTTTGAATGATCAAAGTTGTTTCCATTGGGCGTATAATTGTGCCTCTTTCTGAGCCTATTATACAAGCATCACTACCGGCGATTATTGTAAGGCTGCCGATATTCTTGCTAATCGACTGAAAGAATTTTATCTCTCTCAAAATGGTATTCGTTGTGCCGCTGTCAGCTAAGCACACTTCCTCCATACGGCGCCACACACGTTCTAATACAAAATATTTTATTAATATGTAGTAGAAGACAATCAACACACAAATAAAATACTTTGAATATCAAAACATATCGTGACATTATTAACTGAACAAATGAATGAATTTTTCAAAATCATCCAACCATCATGAGAAAATAAATTGTTTGAGTACCATCAATGCAAAGTCTAACTTATTCCTTCCACACATGACAATTAAAGTCTAAATGCATTTTGTGCATTAGACTGAGTCTGCTAAAAAACCAAAAACTTCATCTGCGATCTTCTCAGGGGTGAGATGTTCTTCTTGGGAAATCATGGCGGCAGCTGCAATGTCAAGAGGGGGTGTTGCAGGAGTGGATTCAATCTCTATTGGTGCAGGCAACTGCTGAGAACTCTCCCCCTCAACAAAGGCAAAGTGGGTTTCATGCTGCCCTTTGCCGCCCTTCTTCTTCTTGGCCTAGAAGGCATCGACGACATGTTGCGGCTTTTTACAGATCCGCGACCAGTGCCCCCACTTGCTACACTTATAGCAGGTTTGGTCTTACTGACTATAGGGCTTGTTGTCTCGCTTTTATTTGCTGGCCTTAGTCTCTTGTGGAGTATTTGACTTGCCTTTCTGGGCTGCGACCTCGCCCTTCCTTCTCCTTTTCTTCATTATAGGCTTTCGCACCTTGTAGCTCCCAACGTTGGCCTTACGGCTAGCGGAGCTCTCAGGTGGCTTTGTGATAAAGTTCTTGCGGAGAACTTCATCCTAAGGCTCCGCAACCTGCATAATATCATTCAATTCAGCCTACTCCTTGTAGCCGTCTTAACGATAATTGGGCGCAGACTGCACTGCATTGGGGTGGAAGGTGGAGTGGGTCTTCTTAATCTTCTGCTCATATATGATCTGCCTACCACAAAGTTGAAGATTGGTGCAAATTCTGTGCAGAGCAGAGTTATACTCTCCGACCGTTTTGAAATCAACAAACCTCAGTCGAATCTAGTCTTGCTCTGCCTGAGGAAGAATGGTGTACTTTAGCTTCTCGAATCGCTTCTTGAGTGCAGTCCACAATGCTAGCGTGCTCTTCTATGCCATATACTTATTCTTGAGAGTGAGACAAAGGTGGTGCCTGAGGAAGTGAAGTGCTTGATCATTTTCCTCATGTGTGGGTTTGGCATCTTCCAATGCACCAATCCTAATGGCAGTGCGGAACTTCTTGGCTCCAAGTACGATCTCGACATCGGAAGTCCAAGTCAAACAATTTTGGCCATGCTGGGCCAGCTCCTCGAACTCTCGGTTTGTGATGTCTATCATCTACACTGCATGAAAGGAATTTATAAATTTACTGCAGGTAAATATGCATAAAATAAATTGGACAATGGTACAAAAGGATTCTCGTAATATTTCAGAATTTTCTATGCATTTTCTATAATTTTACTGTTGATTTCAGTGATTAAAGAAAATTTAAGTAATTACGATTAATTAAAATAGTAAATAAATGCAAAAACATAGAAAGTAATAATAACAGTGCTAAACATGCTTCAAATGCTAAAAACAACTCAAAATTTGAATCCTCAATGCTCTTTTATGTTAGGATATAAATTTTCAGTGAATTCTACAATTTTCAGGGGGCTTATGCACAAATTTTAAATTTTGAGAAAAATTTTCACGTATTTTTTGATTTTTCAGTGACCCATTTGCACGATCCGGGACCTGTCTAAAAATTCTAGGGACCTTTTTGTAATTTTCAGAATTTGAAGAGCCCTTTTGCAAAATCTCTGGTGTCGGCTCGCTCCCCTTTTTTTTCTTTCAGCCCACTGCAAAATCTCTAATTTCGGCCCGCTCCTTTTTTTCTTTCCCTACCCCTGTTCATATGTGTGGCGGCATGTATGGGGAGGCCGGTGGCCGAGGCGCTCGAGCGGCGTCAGATGGAGCTAGCGGCCGAGGCGGCAAGCGGCTGTGAGCAAGCGATCGTTCGGGGCCAGGTGTCGTGGGCGGCGGTGGCCATATGGGGTTGCCGAACAGCGGCGGCGGGCGGTGGCGGCGGCGCCATCTTGTCGGCGGCGGTGGGAGCCGTGCGGGCGGCGAACGAGCGGAGGTACGGCTCAAGCCGATGGCGATCGCGGCGGCGACCCGTCTGCGGGTCGGCGGCGCATCTCACGGCAGCCGCTTCAAGTCCTCGTTTATGCCACATGCGGCGGTGGTTGAGCGGCGGTGCGGTGGCGAATGGCGGCGTAGCTCCATGCGGACGGTGGCCAAATAGCGGCGCGCATGCGGGCGGCACGATGGTCGACGTGGATGCAGCGGCGATCGCCTCGTGCGGGCGCCGTGGCTTCGGCCGGTGCACAACATGTAGCTCGGCCGCGTTCGGGTGGCGAGGGCCGCCACAGCTCAACGGCGCAACCCCGTGAGGGAGGTACGACGGCACGGCACGGTGGTCGGCGTGGGTGACTGCATTGCGGCTCCGAGCCGGCGACGACGCGTGCGAGGCCAAGCGACAGCGACTCTCCGAGCTGCTGCGGCGCTTAGGAGGCGGCGTGTGCGGGCAATGCCGGAGAGCGACGATGCATGGGAGTGATGGTCTCGCGCAGCGGCGGGCTGACCCGGCTGTAGGCCGGCGCGGCTTTGGGTCGGTGGGCGGTGCGTACTGGCGGTGCGCGTGCGTTTTTCAATCTATTGTGCAATCAACATCTACTCTTTTGCATAAATCTACCGATCGGCTTGACCGACGACTTTATGTTTGCTCGCGATAGATTTAGAGCGGTTTGCCTTGTAAAAATAATCTAGAAAACGGAAATTTTGCGAAATTGAAAGCGATCTAGGAAAAATACACAATTCAATCTACGAGTGCTCGACGATTACCTTTCGATCTCGGAGCGATCATGTTGATAATGTGTTAGGGAACCGTCATTGGCGAGTCGGTCAGATGGATTCCTCCTCTGCAAAAGGGGTGGATCAAAACACAAAATAATGCAATATAATAATAGATTGAATACAGCATATGAGAGGGGAGCTCCTTTCTTTATTACTCTGTCCCGAACGAAAGCTCTGCTCCAAGTGCTATATTCCAAACATTTAGATCAATCTTAAATGGTACCTGGATCCATCTCAATCTCAACCATTATAATTTGGACTCATATCAATTGACGGTATAGATCAATATAATCTGGATCCATCTCAATCTCAACCATTATAATTTAGACCCACATCAATCGACGGTATAGATTTTTCTTTTTCTCGATTAATATGATAATTTATACTTCTTGAAAGCGAACGTGGTGGTTTATTTGTCTTCTCCTTTAATAATATAATAGATGACGCCTGCAAAGACGACAAGAATTTTTATTTGAAACGATATAATGACAAGAATTTTTCACCGGTCATTTTGGCTTAGTACTGTAATATTTGGGTCGTCGAGTTTTATGACATTTTGCTTCATGGCTAGGTGGGAAGTAAACACTCTTACACATGGATTTTATACGGTACACGGGTTCAGCGATGGAGCTTCGACACAAATCAAGTAGGGATGAGCACTTAAAGGAAAATATTTTCTTTTCCGAGGAAGAAGGAGAATTGACAGGAGAATTGACTTTGTAAGAAAGAGGTGACCATTTTCTTGTTCGAGCGCTTGCTAGGCCTAATTTCCACTACTTTCTCCAAAGGCTTACAAAATTGGAGGGATGGCCATGGCCCATGTACGTTGGCCTTCGCTAAGCTCTGCCCCGCTTTGCATGGGTTCTACCTAGTAAACACAATCTCTCCATTGCATGTGCTGCATTTGCGGTTTTCGAAGTTCGTCTATGAATATGCACTAGGAATTACTAAACCACACCAAATCGATAACACGACCAAAAGCTTAATTAGTAGTTTAGTACTACTGCCGAGAAACGAAACACTAAATTTTAAAGCCTGTGTGAAACGAAAGGATTTCACAGGGATTTACAGAGAAGAGCACACGTCCTTCAGTTTTCTTTGCCAATCCTACCATCCAAACAAAGCTTAAATAAACACTACTGGTTCATGGAAGAAAAGAATGGTGCGTGTACATGCACGGGGAGTAGCAGCCGCGAGTAGGGCACGTTGGGTGTAGCACCCTCAAAAAAAAAAAGAGTCCTAACCAACTTTCTTTCTCCAGTGTTTTATATTTCAATTTTTGATGAAATTTTCCGGGCGGCAAGCGGCCGTGAGCAAGCGATCGTTCGGGGCAGTGTCGTGGCGGCGGTGGCCATATGGGGTTGCCGGCAACGGCGGCGGGCGGTGGCGGGCGCCATCATGTCAGGCCGAGCGGCGGGGGAGCCGTCGGGCGGCGAACGAGCGGAGGTACAGCTCCAAGCCAGTGGCGATGCGGCGGCGACCCGTGCAGGGGTCGAAGGCGGCGCATCTCACGGCAGCGCCGCTTCAAGTCCTCGTTTATGCCACATGCAGGCGGTGGTTGAGCGACGGTGCGGTGGCCGAATGGCGGCGTAGCTCCATGCTGACGGTGGCCAAATAGCAGCGCGGCCGCATGCGGGCGGCACGATGGTCGACGTGGATGCAAGCGGCGATCGCCTCGTACGGGCGCCGTGGCTTCGGCCGGTGCACAACATGTAGCTCGGCCGCGTTCGGGTGGCGAGGGCGCCCGCACTCAACGGCGCAACCCGTGAGGGAGGTACGACGCACGGCACGGTGGTCGGCGTGGGTGATCGCATTGCGGCTCCGAGCCGCGACGACGCGCGCGAGGCCAGCGGCAGCGACTCTCGAAGCTCCGCGCGGCGCTAGGAGGCGGCGTGTGCGGGCAATGCCGGAGAGCGACGATGCATGGGAGTGATGGTCTCGCAGCAGGCGGGTGACCTTACCGTAGGCGGCGGCTTTGGGTCGGTGGGCGGTGCGTCTTGGCGGTGCGTGCGTTTTCAATCTATTGTGCAATCAACATCTACTCTTTTGCATAAATCTACCGATCGGCTTGACCGACGACTTTATGTTTGCTCGCGATAGATTTAGAGCGGATTTGCACTGTAGAAAAATAATCTAGAAAACGGAAATTTTGCGAAATTGAAAGCGATCTAGGAAAAAATACACAATTCAATCTACGAGTGCTCGACGATTACCTTTCGATCTACCGGAGCGATCATGTTGATAATGTGTTAGGGAACCGTCGCTGGCGAGTCCAGTCCGATGGATTCCTCCTCTGCAAAAGGGGTGGATCAAAACACAAAATAATGCAATATAATAATAGATTGAATACAGATATGAGAGGGAGCTCCTTTCTTTATTACTCGTCCCGACGAAAGCTCTGCTCCAAGTGCTATATTCCAAACATTTAGATCAATCTTAAATGGTACCTGGATCCATCTCAATCTCAACCATTATAATTTGGACTCATATCAATTGACGGTATAGATCAATATAATCTGGATCCATCTCAATCTCAACCATTATAATTTAGACCCACATCAATCGACGGTATAGATTTTTCTTTTTTCTCTGATTAATATGATAATTTATACTTCTTGAAAGCGAACGTGGTGGTTTATTTGTCTTCTCCTTTAATAATATAATAGATGACGCCTGCAAAGACGACAAGAATTTTTATTTGAAACGATATAATGACAAGAATTTTTCACCGGTCATTTTGGCTTAGTACTGTAATATTTGGGTCGTCGAGTTTTATGACATTTTGCTTCATGGCTAGGTGGGAAGTAAACACTCTTACACATGGATTTTATACGGTACACGGGTTCAGCGATGGAGCTTCGACACAAATCAAGTAGGGATGAGCACTTAAAGGAAAATATTTTCTTTTCCGAGGAAGAAGGAGAATTGACAGGAGAATTGACTTTGTAAGAAAGAGGTGACCATTTTCTTGTTCGAGCGCTTGCTAGGCCTAATTTCCACTACTTTCTCCAAAGGCTTACAAAATTGGAGGGATGGCCATGGCCCATGTACGTTGGCCTTCGCTAAGCTCTGCCCCGCTTTGCATGGGTTCTACCTAGTAAACACAATCTCTCCATTGCATGTGCTGCATTTGCGGTTTTCGAAGTTCGTCTATGAATATGCACTAGGAATTACTAAACCACACCAAATCGATAACACGACCAAAAGCTTAATTAGTAGTTTAGTACTACTGCCGAGAAACGAAACACTAAATTTTAAAGCCTGTGTGAAACGAAAGGATTTCACAGGGATTTACAGAGAAGAGCACACGTCCTTCAGTTTTCTTTGCCAATCCTACCATCCAAACAAAGCTTAAATAAACACTACTGGTTCATGGAAGAAAAGAATGGTGCGTGTACATGCACGGGGAGTAGCAGCCGCGAGTAGGGCACGTTGGGTGTAGCACCCTCAAAAAAAAAAAGAGTCCTAACCAACTTTCTTTCTCCAGTGTTTTATATTTCAATTTTGCGACTGAAATTTTTTTATCTCTCAGTCACTTAAAGTTACACTCTCAATCAATTAAATTTGCAGCCCTCCTTCAAAGAAAACAGCCCCCCTAAAAAGAATATCTGCAATTTTAGTTGATTGAAAGTACAACTTTAAGTGACTGAGAGACAAAAAAATTTCAATCACCTTAACAATAGTCACTCCCTTTATATTTTCCCAACCAACTCTCTCCGGTGTTTATCTCTTCCAGCCGACTCCTCTCTCTCTATCTGTCCCGTGTGGCTCTATGTCTCTCTCTCGCATCGATTTGCATGGGCACCGGCGGCACGCCCGGCACGGCCTCACGCGTCCGCTCCCGACTGTGTGCGAGGTTCCGCCATGGCGGCTGCGGCGGCAGCGCGGGGTAGCGGCGACGTCCGGCGGCCGGCCCAGTGGCGGCGGCGGCCCGGCCAGCAGGCGGCGGTAGCGGCAGCCGCAGCTCGTGCAGCGCACACGCACGCTGAGCGCGCACGCACACATCTAGGCATGGCGGCGGCGACGTCGGGCGCGGAGCCGGTGGCCGGCTCTGTGGGCGGCGGCGGAGGCGGCCAGCTCGGCAGTGGCGGCGGCCGTGTGCGGCGGCGCTCGCATGCATGCGCACACGCCCACGCGCGCACGCTGCCATGGTGCGACAGTGGAGGCGACAGCCAGCCGGCAGGGGCAGCGGCGACTGGCTCGGCGGCGGCCGGCCCGGCGGCGGCGATGCAGGTGCTGACGACGTGCGGGGCAGCTGTTCTGGCTGGACTGTCGTAACGACCGCCTCGCGAGCTACTGGACGGTGTCGATATAGTACCAGTTCTCGGCCGACCAGGGCGTGCGCACCGGGCTGGGTCTTCCTGGCTGGGTCTTCGTCGGCGGCGTCCGCGAGTGGACGCCTGACGTCCGCTACTTCTCCACCGAGGAGTACCATCGTGTCCACGCACAGCACTTCGGCATCCGCGGCAGTATCGCGTTGCCGGTGTTCAAGCGCTGCAGCCAGGCCTGCCTCGGCGTCGTTGAGCTCGTCATGACCACGCAGAAGATCAACTACACCGCCGAGATCGAGAACATCTGCAATGCTCTCAAGGAGGTTGATCTCAGAAGCTCTGATGTTTCAAGCAATCCTCGTGCAAAGGTTCGTTCGCAGCTAGTGATGGAGCGTTTGGGCTTTTGCACATCTCAGATTCTTTGTGCAGCGGTTTCACCGAGTGTGCTCAAGGAAGTAGCTCGTGGTCGTAACATTTTCGTTTCATATTTAATCTGGTTGTTTTGCTATGTCGTTATCCTAGACCATAATATCATATATTTTCTGGTCACATGCTATTAGATATTTCCATATTGCAATGCTTGATGTTAATTAAGGCCCTAGACTCCTAGATATATTAAAATGCTAAGGTTAATATCTAAGTTGCATGCTTTAATTAGTATTAGAATTGGTGTTTAATTTGTGGATGGAGTAATATAGCAGTGACTTCAATATAAGGTTAACCACTAGTAATTTTTAACAATGGGATGATAGGTTTATTACCGGTTTCCGGATTCTTTACTTGTATGTTATTGCTTGTTGGTTCCGATAGAATTATGCATGATATTGTTAACCTGACTAATAACATCGTATCACGTAATAAAATCTAGTTGATTGACAACCCCTTTGTGTGAGTTAAGCTGTAATGATGGGTTAGAATAATTCCTGAATATCTACCACCGTTGTATCATCCTTCTTCATCCGATACCTGATTTTATCTCCTGTTCTCAACCCTAGCAATCCTTTTCACTCCTTGTAATCGTGCCTAAACTCATCTCCAATTGCTTTAATTCTACATTCCACCTCTTTCATGCTTACTCATTACCATTGCCATTGAGTACAATTATCATATTACTGAATTACCTGGTTATTATCATGTCAACGGATTACCTGGTTGTTATCATATCACTAGATTACCTAGCTATGATCGTATCACTAGATTATCTGGCTATTATCTTATCAACAAAGTTACTTAGCTAATTATCATATCACTAAAGTTACTTGGCTAAAATCATGTCACCAAATGACCTTACTAATATCATATCACTAAGGTTCCCTGGTTATTATCATATCTCTAATGTTTGCCTAGTTATCACCATATTATTAATGCTTGCTGGGTTTATACTGTTAATATTGTGTTCCTACCATAATGTTCTAGGTTATCTTATTTCACATGCCTTTAGGTTTGTTAGAATACTCTGTTAATAATGTTCTACGATTCATGCTTTTAAGTAATGTTTAAGGTTCATGCTTAAACCATTAGTAGGGGTAGCGGGTGATTATGTTGTAGACTTACGTTAAAATCATTAGCAATCCCTTAAATACCAAAGCTTTTATGTTTAATCTTTTCGATATCGTGATGCATTATTGGTATAGTTCGTTGTGTGAGTCATGACCGATATATCTTAATAAATGTTAATTTGACTAATAATCACTTATCACATAATAAAATTTGATTGATTGATAACCTTGTGTGAGCTATATTATAATACATCTTTAGGTTGATTACTATATCACTATCATCTTATCATTTTTCCACATCGCGCTCATATCAGAAACTGAAAATCTGACCGACTTCAGAACTGTTGGGGAACCGTGATTAGCTATTTTTTTTGGGAGTGACTATTGCCAAGGCGACTGAAATTTTTTTTGTCTCTCAGTCACTTGAAGTTGCACTCTCAATCAACTAAAATTGCAGTTGTTTTTTTAGGGGGCTGCAATTTTAGTTGATTGATCTGAATCACCTGAAGTTGCAGTTGTTTTTTTAGGGGGCTGTAATTTTAGTTGATTGAGAGTGCAACTTGAAGTGACTGAGAGACAAAAAAATTTCAGTCGTCTTGACAATAGCAAAACATTTTTTTTTACGGTTGATGGTTTTTATCTGTTCTTTTCGAAATGACGGTGTAGGGTAAAGATGTCGACATGGTCGGCGCATACAGTTTTAGACTTGGAAAGCCATTTAGAGAAACGACTTAGAAAAGTTGCCCCATTTATTTTGGCTTTCAGAGAAGTTGAAGTCAAAAGTCACAAAAAAACCAAAAAAGACATGACCTTAATTATATAAACTGTACAAAATAGGTTTACATTCTCCAAACAAGTTCGGAACCTACGGCAGTGAGCACCTAGCTTCTGATAGCTTGCTTCGAGTGACAACTCAAGCTTCTGATAAGTCCATTTAGAGGGATTGAGGTGGTGATTGGTTCGGCTGAAAGCTGAAAGCTTATGGCTGAAAACACTGTAGCTGGCTGAAAAAACACTGTAGCTGACAGAGACTTATTTAACATAATTAAATTTAAAAAAATTGAAAAATATAAAAAATATGTTAGCCCATCACAGACAACGCAAATGAATACGAGAAAAAAAAGAACCGACAAAAAAGCTCAAAAAAATCAAAAATTCAAAAAAAGGTGAAATTATGAATAGTGCAAAAATAAATTTAAGCTATAAGCTTAAACCATATTAAACACAGCCTGAGTCTAATCCGCTTCCATCCTATCAAGCCTAACAGAACTCAGAGCAAATCGAAGGGTATAAACTAAAGCAATTTCCATTAGAATTTGGAGGGCGATTCGAAAAGAACAGAACACATATAGTGCAGGTGCAAATCCAAGAGGGTCAGTCATACTCGGGCTCAGTAGTTTCGAGAAGGTCAAGGAGCCTTGTTAAAAAAAAAAAAGGTAAATGAGCTAGCTGGAGGAGTTGGGGCTCGGATATCAATGGTGGCACAAAACAAAAATAGGCAGGTAGCTAGCGAAGAGGGTAAACGCTTGTTGAATCAAGGCTTTCCAAGAAGACAGGTCACCTCACTCAGGGCGCGCCCATCACACATGCCGTCGACCCAACCTCCCTGAAAAGATTTGACTTCAATTCCTTCTTCCTCCACGAACCTTTTTCCCCTCTGCTATCTTTATTGTGATTGACGCAGACAATTGCATGCACGCATCCATGCACGGTGGTCATTGGGCTGCTCCCCAAATTGACAAAATCTGCTGTTGCAAATTTGCAACCGCATGCCTGCATGCTCTTGTTTATCTGTAAATTAATTTTTTGGATCAATGGCGCCGTACTACACTTCTGAATTCTGATAGATACTAGCTAGTGCTACGCTGCTTCGTGAGTTTGCTTGTTTGTATAGCTCACTGAACATTAACGGTTTTCTGAAACCCGTTGTGACCCGTTGGAACATAATCTAACATGCATGCATACGATTGTCAGTGAATGATTTGACCTATTCCCGGTTTAGCCAAACCGTACAACCCGGCAATGAACACCCCCTATAGCTCAGTGTCGACCAGGGGTGCAAATGGGTTGGGTTGATCCCAACCGATTCGGTATCGAATTCGACTTGTACCGAAACCGGGAAGAAAATTGAAAATCCGGGCGGATCGGATACCGGAACCGGATATTACGTGTCTGATTCGGTACCGAAATCGGGACAACAAATATCCGACTGAATTGCTTCGGTATCTGAATATTCGGATAATAACCGGCCGGATATCCAGAACCAGTAACCCTAATTCAGTCAAAGCTTGTGTAATATTGCTACGAACTTTCATATATCTAGGCTACAAGCTGCACTACCATCAAAGGATTGGGAGCTGTGATGACTGATGAGGTCCTTGGGTCAAAACCCGAGTGAACTATTGACCATGATTTAATCTATTCTATAATACTAATCACCTGCAATTTTTCAAATTTCTTTTGTGCAGTCATTGATAGAGAGTATTTTGTTGAATCAATGATAGAGAGTATTTTGTTGAATCTTTGCTCATTTAGTCATTTTGTTTCTTGAATCCATTGATTAGTTGATCGTTTCTTGTACTCATACAAAACAGGATGAACAAATACTCAGTGAATTTTGATAGCATCCGAAAGTGGAAGTGTGGGTGTGTCTTCATCTTCATTTGCAACACCTACACTTACATGGCTCATTATTGTTTTCATGCATTGGCTTGTAACTGGACAAAAGAAATTTGAAAAAGGAATAAACCTTTACATGGCTCATTATTGTTTTCATGCATTGGCTCATTATTGTAAGGGATAAACCTTTACATTGGCTTGTAACTGGACAAAAGAAATTTGAAAAGGGAATTACCATAATATAGTCCATTTGCTACTTGTGTGCTTAACATTTGAAGTTATATACTTATATGGTAGAGCCGAGCAAAAATGGCTCATTATTGTTTTCATGCATTCTCTGCAAGCATATTAAACAGCATTGGCCATCTTTTGTCTGGCATTTGTTTCCCACTTGGCCATCTTTTGTCTAGCAAGCATATTACTGTTTCAAAGTCTAGAGCGTGGACATCATTCAGGGTCTTGGATTTTGATTGGCCTCCAAAAATCAAAAGAATTCTATCATCATAAAGTGCAGCTACATGATTGAATCTTGGAGAAGGTCCAGCACCTCTAAACAATGAACTTATAATCAATAGGAAAAAACACATAGTGAAGTAAGAGAATGATTCTAACATCGAGGAGCTTCAATACATGGACTGTCAAAATTGTGTTAGATTTGTAGATAACTATGGACTTTTGACATTTCAAGGCATAGTGGATAAGTCAAGTAGCCAACTGAAGAAACATTCTTGTTTAGCCTTTTTTTTTCCCTTTTCTGTGTTTATTGACATGGCACTTAGAGGTTCTAGAAAGCATCATTCTCTAGAAAGCATCATTTCCAAACTGACATCTATTGAAGAGATGACTCGATAATGTTTAATGTGTTTGCCATCACTGATTTTATATGTTACAGGAGAAGAAAGACCAATTTCCTTGTAAGTTCTTCTTCAAGACCATTTTGCTGCAATGGAGAAGAAAGAGTTGAAAGATCAGGCGTTTTTGTGCAGAGGAACAGCTGCATCAGGCGAAATATCTCTTACTGCAAGCAATGTTTGAGCCGTGTGCGTGCGATGCTCGGTGATTTGTCCTGATTGCGCCCATTATGCCTCTGTATTAATGGCCCTAATGATTTGCGCTGTATATGCCCATTATGCCTTTGTATTCTGTATTCTGTATGCAGTTATGACTCATTTCATAAATACTTGCTTAGGTGTGTAGCAACACCCAGACTTCACCATTTCAAAATCTAATGGAAGTTGTATGCAGTTATGCTTATGCAAGTATTTCTGTATGGTTTATTATTTTTTCTGTTTGCTTCTATCCTATTCGAGGCTATTCCTTAATTTTAATGAGAAGACACTATTGAAGATGTTCCTTTTTGTACGTCCGTGTTATCCGTCTATATTATCCGCTTTCGATCCGTAACCGATATATATCCGCCCCGATGATATCATATTCGAAACTACGAATATTCCGAATTCGTATTCGTATCCGGTCTAACCGTATCCAACTTCGAATTCAGGGAAAAATATGGGTTAGGATACGGTTTAAACAATATCCGTTCGAATCCGATCCGATTGCACTCCTAGTGTCGACCTGTGCGATCATACTACTAGTATTTTTTGTTGGTGTTCAGATTGACTTCTTGATTTGTAGACTTTAGTAGACATGAATATTTATAGGTTTAGCACTGGAGTAACTTCAATTCATACGAGCTAGCTACTTCTGTGCATATAGTCCATCTATTCTTTATAGATGTTTTAGAATACGTGCAGTCAATCTTTTAAAATTTTGATCACTAATATGCACAAAGATATTTGGATTTGCCACATGAAAATGATATTATTAGATTTTTAAAAAAACTTTCGTAACATTATATATTTTTAATAATTTTTACAACATATAATTAGAAAAAATGGTTGAAAATGTTTATTTGGATATTGTATTGATATTTGAAATGATAAATAGAAAAGAATGATACAGGTTGTAGCTTTAACACTCAAGGGTACTAGACACTAGGTAGTACTATTCACTTCGGTTATTGCTTAGTATTTTTGGACTTATGAGTCAATTTTCTACAGTACCTAGCTTTTAAACGAAGTGTCTTTTTAATATGGGATCTATAAGTCAATTATAGTAGAAATTGTCCTGACTTCATCTATATCAGCCAAAATTGCACACGAGTATCTCTTTCTCTGTACTCTCTCTCGCGAACAGTCAGAATTCAAAATTTTAAACCAAAAGTCATAGCCAAAAAAAACCCACTCTATGAGTACCTCAACAAAACTACAACTAGGCTGGGACTCAGGAACCAACGTATACTAGTTAGAGACCTGTAACACCCTAGGGTCCAAATCAGCTTAGACCTAATCCCATTCTGGATAGGCCACGCACACATAGCAACCCGCTTGCACTTTCGTTCTCGCTTTGCGCAAAACGGTTAACCAGAGGTGCTACCATTGGAACTCCTAGGTTTATATGTAAGTGCTTCTCAAGTTAAGTTAGTAAGGTTGGACTAACCCACACATATGGGCCATCATGGGCTGGGGTGATATACCCCCCTCAAAGGACCCGATGTTCTCGTCGAACCAACATACCCATACTGGGGCAAATGATAAGGATCTCCCCTCTTGGTACATGTTCGTGTGTTCAGTGCCAGCACATATGCCATGCGTGTGTCCATTCCGGGCCCACACGCGCCATGCGCCATATGCCCGCGCCCCTGACCCGCACGCGCCCATGTAACTGTGAGAGTCGGCTCTGATACCATTTGTAACACCCTAGGGTCCAAACCGACTTAGACCTAACCCCATTCTGGATAGGTCACGTACACGTAGCAACCCGTTTGCATTTTCATCCTCGCTTCGCGCAAACGGTTAACCGGAAGTGCTACCATTAGAACTCCTAGGCTTATATGTAAGTGTTTCTCAAGTTAATCTAGTAAGGTGGGACTAACCCACACATATGGGCCATCATGGGCCAGGGTGTCACAAGATCCGTGCGTTGCAACGGAGTCATAAAAATAATGAGACGGAACTTACTGCCTGACCAACTTCATACATCAAACATTGGAGAGCAAGCGACAGAGAGAGAAGGGTAGCCAGAATGCGCGAGGAGATGGGAAAAGTGAAGGGGGTGGGCGGTTGTATCCTGAGAGAGAGAGGAGGAGGAGAGAGACGAATGGTCCAGATCAAATTGGATGGCTGAGAAGAGAGGAGGGAGAATGGACCAACCACCAACTCACACTTTTATAATAGTAAAGATATTGACGCATCAGTCAATGTACCAGCAAAAAGAATTGACATATAAAACTTTGTTTTCCTTTAACCTTGTGCTTGCATGACACTACATAACCAAATGGCTCAATTCATTTTCAAGAGAACCACATCTAATCAACATCTTTATTGATTGATCACCTTTTATTTTGGCTCATGAACTACAAATCCAATCACAGATCGTGCCTATGACAACCAATCCAGGGAAAGAATCTATTCTAGCTAAGAGAGAGCAGAGCAAGACTCCACGCATGCATGGTCCATACATCTATATAACATATGCGCTCTCTTTACACTTTTTTGTGGCATAACAAAAGATGAAACCTTTCTTAACCTTGGCCGGCAGGCCCCTAGCTAGCTCATCAGGCGCGCGCACCCACCATGCATATATCAGAAGCAAGCAACGCTCATATGCCCTTTAGGCAAGCAATGCAAGCAAGCTACCTCTTGCTCCTGCCTGCCGCCTTTGATAAAGACTATCTATCTATATATATCTACCACGCGCACACAAGCACACACGCACCCATGTCTCTCCCCTTTTGCACTTTGTTCCTAGATCAACGGTTGTCTTATCTTATTCTTTCCTCCTAGCCTCTTTTGCTTTCTTCTAGCTTTGGTTCCCTCCTCGGCTACATGCATATGGGGCACACATGTTTATGCGTCTGATCTGATCATATGGCTACTTACTTAGACACACTTCGGTCCAGCTGCGGCTAGCAAGCCATCCGCTTCCAATCCGATCTCGATCGATCGACACATCGATGACGGATGGATTATATTCGTCCTAGAGTGAAGTCGAGGTTCGGTTTCTTGGCGCTGACCATCTCCGATAGTTGGAATGGCGACGAGTTCAAGTCAGTGGCACCGTCAAGGCTTTGCGATTGCACGTCCTGCAACGTTGAGTGCAAGGAAAAGGATCAAAATATTGCGATTATGTGATAACTGTACCAACTGATGGCTCCAAAATGTTGCCGACAATACGCATTGATCATATATAGCTCAACAGGAAGCTGCCGAAAGATGCATGAATGAATGATCGCTGCTGCACTAATTAGCATAGCATCATGGCCATTGGCGAGGTATTGGAGATAATGATGAACTTGGTTTGGAAAGTGGGTACCTCGAAGGATTTGATGTCGCCGGGGGTGGCATCTCTTGATTTTTCATGGAACCAGGCCCCTCTACTTCTTAAGCAAAGAGAGAAAGGAATTAAATTATCACTTTTTTATCATGGATTAAGATGAGAGAATCAAATGCCTATCTATACATATCTTTTCATCAGTGGGAGTCCATTGCAAGATGAGAGAAAAAGGTAGGGAACAAAGCAACACTAACTTTCACTATTAAGATGCTGTAAATGACAAGCTAACTTTATCAGAGGGACTAATCGGAGGTAAAAGCTGTCTATGCTTATATTGCTCTCCCATGTGATATGGCTCATTGATCAATGCCTGCATATATGTCTGCAATGTGATCATGCACATACATGTAGGCATGTAGCTGCTAGGAAAGTTCATGTACGTGACTACAGTGGCCATAGACAGTCCACAAGTACTCTAGCTAGTACGTGTGTAGTGTGCACGAATGCATGCAATTGTACATACATGCATACATATGTAAAAGAGCTAGATCACGAGATTGCATATATCGTGTTGCTTCTCATGTAGTTTCTGATCAAGATTCCAGTGGAGTACTATATTGTCTCTTTGTAGTGGTGGAAAATATGTGCCCTTTGCATGCTATAGCTAGATGCATATAGTAATCTAGCTAAGATCTTAATATATTCGAGAGATGATTGCACCATCATGGGGAGCAGATGGAACAAAGGTGTGAGCCATGGTGCTTTTTGTGAGCACTCGGAGGTGGTTGATATGGTATATAGTAGCAAAGAAAGCGAGACAAAGGAATAAATATTGTTTTGCTTAAAACAGGTAGTAGACTGGTTTGAATCTAAAAGATGTCGGAAACCATGCATTAGCTGCCTCTTCTTTAGGACATCGCTATGCTAATACTCCATTATGTGTAATGCAATAGTTGACTTTTAATTGAAGAATATATACTACATGTAGATATTATTGAAAATAGTCCCACATCGATTGTGAAAAAGAAAAAGTAACTTCTAAATGTAAAGGAGGCCTCACCATTGGACTAGGTTTCGGGAGAAGAAGATCAAATATTATTTTTAAGGTTATTGTTATAAGGCTTGTATACGGCAACCCATAAACTTAGTTGTGTTCAACTTATTCGGACCTAAAGGCTGAGGAGTAAAGCCGATTAGATCTAAACATACGGTCTATGAGCAAAGCCAACAGATATGAGAGGCGAAGAGCCCAAACATGTTTACTACACTATATGTGTAGGAGTACTTTTTTGCTTTAGCACTCTACAGGAAATTACCGGCAGCTTTTGACATGTAAGGACTCTTAAGAGTAACGTTTGTTTCGGCTTCTAGAGAGACGAAGCAAAAACCAAAAAGTACATGGCCTCTTGACAACAGTTCCTGCCTCACGACATGGCACAAAGTACGGAGCCAGTGTGGAGCAATTCTACAGTGTTAGCTGCCGGCAACTATTAATAGCCCCACTAGGAACATTTAGTTTGCCATGGAGCATTGTGGCAAAAGGGCCCCATATATCCTGTTTAGTAATAATTCACATGCAGATCATCACCAAACTGAAAACGTAAATGAATTAGGAATGGCTAGCTCTCATGTGATATAGCATCAGAAAGAAAAATGGGAAACAACTCAAGTGTAACAATTTACAGTTCTATTCACCTTGAAGAGTTGTTGATCCATAGAGCACACATGTTGGATCCATGCTCGTTCCCATCAAGATTTGATTGCTGAACAGAAGACTCAGACCCACTGGTGTTAGTGATATCAAACAAGTTGTCATCAGGGATCTCTATAATTGTTTTAACTTGTCCTGCAAAATCAATATTCTATGTTAATTGCTTGTTACTAATCGCATATCCATCACTGCTGCTTGTAGTACACACCTAGTCCGGTTTCTTTTTCACAGCTGATCATACCATAGGATGGAGCAGCTGGTTTGTGCTCAGTGGTCTTGATGGTCCGATACATCTGCAAAGAATTAACCATGTATACTGATGAGAATTATCTTAGCCATACTAATGCACAAACATGGATAAACAAGAATGGGCAAGCTAGGAGTATTAAAGCCAATGGAGTGCTGGTCTACAAGGAGGCCAATAAATAAGGCTGCATGCACAAATGGGGCATTGATGGCTTGACTAGCCACTGTGAAGCTTGCAGAAGCTCAAAGGGTAAAATTAATTATTGAGAGATGATGTTGGGTTGTACTTGCCATCTGTCATTGGGCAGTATGCATATCAATGTGCTGCGTCTGCGTGCCTGTGTGGCGTATGCATGTAGTATGATCCACCTCCCTCCCGTGGGGCTTTTAATGGGCATGCATTGCATCGCATCGCATGCTTTGAGCTGAACTGCTGATCTCGAGTTTTAATTAAAAAAGCTGCTCCCGTGTTGGAAAAGCTACAGCTACTCTCTCTCTCCCTCTCTCTCTCTAACCAAGGAAGGGCTCTGGAGGGTGGCGGTACGTACGAGAGAGAAATTTACTGCTCAGCAAGTGAACTGTAAAATGACTATTCCATGCATGAGCTGCAAGTGAAACTGTAAAATGAGAGAGAAGATCGAACTTTTCCAGAAAGAAATGATAGCAGTTATATGTGTACGCATTCTCTCTTCCATATCAAGGTCTTATTTATACTCCTTATTTGGTTAAAAAAATATTTGAAGTAGATCTGTACGTTAAGGAGAGGACAAACCGAAGCTTAGGTAAAAAAACGCTGGAAGAAATAGAGGTTCATTTCGAGCTCAAATTAACTGATTAGTTGAGGACTGCTCCCTCACCTGCAAGTGAGACTTGACATGCGCTAAGGTTAGATCCTTCACGTCCATTAGCTCAAGAACTGACTTGGGTGTTGCTCCTGCGGAATCAAAAGCAACAGCATAACAAAAGTATAAGAAATTAACAGTACACCATAATTCACCAAGATGATTAGCTAGTCTGTACTATGCCAAGAACCATGCATCCTTGTGTAGCTAGCTAGCTAGACAAATCTAACAAGCAAGCAAATCAACAAAGGAAAAAAGAATGAGCACACGCGCGCACAGGTGTAGCAGCACGTACTCTCGTGGCCTCCGAGCAGCTCGACGGCGTGGACGAACCGCGCGTGCAGCGACGTCGTCCACCGCATCCTCGGCGCTCGCGTGCCCCGCTTGGCCGGCGCCGCCGCCAGCCGCAGAGCGGCGGCCTTGCCGGGCGACCTCGGCCCGCCGGCCGCGCTGATCGCGTCGTAGAAATGCTGCTGGTGGTGGAGGTGGCTCTGGAGGAAAGGGAGCGGCTGCGAGGTGTTGTACACGGGGATGCCCCGGATGGGCCTCTTCAGGGCCAGGTCCTGCTGGCCGTTCACCTCCTGGAGGATGGGCTGCGTGTGGTCCAGGAACTGCAGGCCGCCGAGGTGGTTACCCGCAACCTGATGCGCTGCGGCCGCCGGGTGGAAGCCGCAGCCAGCTGTCGCCGCCGAGGAGGAGGTTGTGGTGGTGATGGATGGAGCCATGGTGGCTGTGGCCGCCGCTGCCGCTGCTGTGGTGGTGGTGGTGGAGGTGTCCAGAGCTCTCTTCCAAAACCCTAGCTCCATTGGCTTGGTGGCTGGGGGAGGTCTGATTTGGAGCTGCAGGTCTGGGTGTGCTGGGAACAGCTCCATTGATCTCTTCTTGTTGCAACTTTGCATGCAAGAGCAAGTGGCGTGATCGATGTGTGCTACTGTTGTAGCTAGGGAGAGGGAGATATGGTTGAAAACTTGTGCTTGATCTGGTTGTTGGTTAGGGTTAGGGAATTGAGGTGGAGGATTCTTGCCTGCGCTGCTTGGTAGCTAGAGATGGGGAGAGGAGTTCAGGGATGGGAGGGGGAGTTGGAATGGAAAGGACAGGAGTGTGTTGTGTGAAAAAGAGGGGTTGTAACTTGTTGCTTGGAGGTGGCCTAGGATGGAAGATATAGATTGATCTTTTCTTCCACACCATGCACCTTTTTTTACTTTCTTTTTCCCCTCTTCTTTTTCTTCTACACACACACTCTCTCTCTCTTTTGGGGGGAGTTTGGGGGCAGATTGCTGTGGGAAAATGACACTTTCGATTGGGGTGTATGCTCTGAGGGAAGGGAAGGGAATGGAATGTGAGAGGTGAGGTATCATTCCCTTTTCAGGTTATATGCCCTTCTTGTTCTCTGTTAATTAAGTGCAATACTCACAATGATATTGCTGTGCGCAAACTACCTGTACTCTTGCGGGCACCATTGGCTGCGTAAATCGAAAGACCTGACATATAGTTCATAGTATATAGTATATTATAGTGACTTACAGTAAGAAATTGAAGGACTATGTAAGAATATCTATAATATTATTATGATGAACCATTCAATATTTCTGAAGTGATTATTCGACTTTGCAAAAGATTGCATTCTGGTTGGGCTGTTTGCAGGAATATCCAGGTTAAGCGGTCTGACTGTCTTGTTTGGGCGGTCTAACAGATAGGCTTCAATCACGAACGGTAGTCGGAAGTGTGGACCACGATCGGTAGTCGATAGTCCGAACGGCCTTATGTTGGGCGGTCCAATCAGTAGATTAACCACGGCAGAACGACCACAGAGAACGACTACGGCAGATCGACCACGGCAGAACTACCACGGTAGGTCGAACACGGATGGTCATAGCTACAGTGCTTGGTCGATGGTCGGATCTATTGTGACTGGTCGATGGATGGAAGCTACAGTGCCTGATCGGTGATCAGTAGTCGTAGGTTTTGAGTGCTTTAATTCTTGTATCCTTCGAGTACCTCGAGTACTCGTGTCGAGCCGACTAGCGGTCCGACACGCCTATGCATGGCAGTCAGACCGATTTCTCTCGGTGGTCTGAGATTGATTTTTGCAAAGCATGGAAATTGAATCATGTATTGAGTTAGGGTGTCTTGGGTCATTACATTAATGTTGTATGATGTAGGTTTTAACTAATGTGGGTTAAGTTGTGAAGAATTTATGTCCGAAAATGGTTTCTTTGTCTTTGGATGTGCAGGGTCGCTTGGAGTTACCATGGTCGACGGTGAGGATTGGGGCTACGCTCAGGGAGGAGCTGAGGCCTAGAACGATCAAAGATGCTGGGTGAGATGGTGAGCTCAAGTATGGCACGAGAAAGACAGGAAATATTGAATGCGAAGTCGAACGTTGGCCAAAATACTAGAGCCTTCGTTGGATCAAAACCGCGGCACATGGGAGGTGCATTGGAGAGGGATTTAGGTCAAGGTGGAAGCTGGTTTGATCAAAATGGATCAAGGCTAAGGATTTAGGGGATATGAGCTTATACGCTTTGAAAAACGTGCATAAGTGAATATGTGTGACTAAAACTCGTGTGTGTGGAATTAACGGGTTTTTCCAATTGTGATAGTGAATAGGATCTACTAAGGGATATGTGTGGTTGGTTGTCCACCTATTTAAGGTGTTAGGATGGAGACATATGGTAATCCATCCAATCCATCTCTCTTGTGCCTTCATGTCTACGATTAGGGTTTAGAGTGGAGTACCTTGTGTGCTCTGTCTCCAAGGTGGAGTGGCTGTTGTTGTAGGGGTGGCCCAACCCCTCGTGACTGAGCTTTGCAATTGGCCTAATATGAATAGACCCAATAGTATAGAGGAATATACCAATATACCCTCATATTTTGTAATTATCAAATGGGTAGGATGGAAATTTCCTATCCTACCACATTCGTGTATATAAACCCCTAAGAGGGGTATGAGAAGGGGGGTCCACTCATTTTATAGACGAGCTCTCTCTTTATCCTGTCTCTAGATCTCTCTAACTAGTCCACTCATGTGTTGTTTGGTCAGTAGCCACAACAGTTGGCGCCGTCCGTGGGGACTCGCGCAAGAAGCTGTACAAGGGAAGGCACTAGAGAGGGCTACCATCAGAGCACTAGTGTCGCGAGCACCCCAGCATATCACCCATCTTCTACTAGTTTTTTTAAAAGGCGATGCTGCCGACGGCGGCCTACCGTGCTAGATGCTATCGGCGGCTGCCCCATCGCACCAGCAGAGGTGGGGTGGCGCTTCTCATCGTCGTCATCGTGGCACCAGGGAGTCGGCCCCAGTGCACAATGTGCACTAGCTCCGACTGTCGGATGACCACCTCATGATCGCGACTTCGTCGACGCTCGTTCGATCACCTGGTGGTCATAACTCCGTTGACGCTCGTCCGAGTCGTTACATCATCAACGCCATTTGTCTCACCGTTGCCTTTGTCGACCATGAGTCCGAAAAGTGGGGGACGAGCCGCGCGCGTCATGAGTTTCGTCTCGTTGCCGACTTCATCGACGCCAAGTATCGTTCCTTCTCGCAGTACGTTTTTTCCAGAGAGTAACTTTGCTGATTTTTCTAAAAGCGGTCTAACCAGTGCATTTGCAGTCTGATTGGACCTGACGGTCAGACCGGTCCCTGTGTGGGTGGTCTGACTGGCTTTTCAGACTATCGACTAGTTTTGTAGCCGTTGAGAGGGCGGAAGTACCGGCCATATGTTGGCGGTAGTTTCGGCCCTCGGGCTGATTGTTGCTTCTCTCTTCTCGAACTGCTAGTTTTTGAGGGAAGTGTATAAATACCTCCTCAAGGGCTGTTGAGGTGAGGTTGCTGGTGCTATTCTTCCATTTCTTGAGCTAAGAGCAAGTTTTCTCTTCATATGTGCATGTATTGCACTTAGAGAGTGAGGAGAGCATAACATAGTGCATGTGTTGCACTTGGTGGTGGACTTTATGTCTGTTGAGCTGCAATTCTTGATTCGTTCAAGCGAGGGCCTTCGACTTATTACTCTTGGTGTTTGCTGACTCCTAGACGGCGTTGAAGGCGTCATACGTGGTGATCTTCTCAAAGAAGGTTGTGAGAAGACCCGGCTAAGTGTGTAGGTTGAAGCTCACCTACCCGGAGCGGGAAAGAGCTGCCAGTAGTGGATTTGAAGTGGAAGACTTAATTCGTGAAGCCGGTCCAATTAGTTTGGGCTTACCTCAACATGGACTAAGGGAGACCGGCAAGTCTCTGAACACCACGGTAAAAAGAGACGTGTCATTTGTGGTTTATTTTCTTGTGCTCAATTTATATCCAAGCAATTTAATTACATACATAAAATTAATTGATTACTTGTCTTTCTAGGATTGCAAACCTTGTCATAGCCTAATATTGTTGGTGCACTTAGGTGAATTTATTTGATCTAGACGTTATTTGTGCTAAACCAAATTGATTTAAACTTCCATATTGTTTACTTGGTTTAGACAAATAGAAAAGGTCTTGAATTGTTATTAATAATTAGAAGAGATTTTTAGACCGACTATTCACCCTCTAGTCGGACTCCTCGATCTTACAGATAGTTGGTCACGGCAGCTCACCCATCGGAACATCCGTGCTTGTTATCGAGAGAGTACTATTGTAGGGATGGCCCAACCCCTGTGACTGGGCTTTGCAACTGACCCAATATGTAATATGACCAATAGTATAGAGGAATATACCAATATACCCTCACCTTTTGTAATTATCAAAGGGGTGAGATGGGAATTTTCTATCTTACTATATTCATGTATATAAAGCCCTAAGAGGGGTATAAGAAGGGGGATCCACTCATTTTACACACGAGCTCTCTCTCTCTCTTCTGTCTCTACCTCTCTCTAGCTAGTCCCCTTATATGCTATTTGGTCAGTAGTCACAACAGCTGTAAAACATACCTTTTCAAATAAGCAATACATCAATCCTTGTGCACCTACATGGATCTATCATGTCTTGATTGATTTGCTAGTGTTTCAGTTGGTTTTGATCTCTCCTCTTCCCACGTCAAGAAACTGAGTGATGTTCTTGCTTGTTGTGACATGTGGGAGCATATCCAAAGCCATCTTGGCTATCCTCTACTCACTAGCAAGTCTTGATCATCGATTTAGATTTCAGGTCACTTTTGGCGCATGCTTGCTCAAATCTCAAAAATGTCTCAACTTTGATGTGGGTTTTGCAATCCATGGATGGAATAGGCTCCTGACACCTTAAGCAATATGTGTACAAAGTTTCACGGCTTTTAGATCATTCAATTAAAAGTTACGTAAATTTGTGATCTCGCGGTTATGCTAAAAACCATATTCTACCTGATCGTGGACTCGTGGTGTAGCAACGGTAGTACGCAAGCTCTGTAGCGGTAGTACCGTAGGTACTGGTCTTCGACCACTTTAGTTTTTGATCACTCATAAATCTTCGACCACCATTGGTTTTTGATCACTTATTGATCATCGACCACTCTGGTCTTATTTCGACTAAATTGGTTTTCGATCACTCATTGGTTTCTTCGACCACACTAAACTTCTCTATCAAATGAGTCTCTGTTGATTTATTATTTACTTTTAATCTTCATAACTTCTTGTAATTATTGGAGTAAAGATTAGAGAATACTTAAGAAAAAATTTAAGGCACCATTCATCCTGTTCTCTCTGATGCCATCGTCGGTGCTAAAGAAATTGAGGGAGCAAAATGTTATGTAGTCAGCCTTCTTTTATAGAAAAAAAGTTGTTATTCAGTACTGCTAAATTTGATACCATAAGCACCACTACAGTATGAAGCTGATCTCCCTCGATGTAAGTTACTAGTATTTTACATTATACTACAGCAAATCTTGTGGATTAAAGGCTCACTGAACTGCTGACCTCTCCCTCTTTAACGAACGTACGTACTACTCCCATGCATTTGACATGGCAATGCGCTGCACTTATTTTTTATGCAATGATCCGTACACTACTAAAAAATTATATTAAACGACTACATCACAACAAGTTCATATAATAAACCGTCTCTGATAATACCATGACACCGATTTGTGGTATGTCCCATAGGATTCTGATCTCACTCATCCATCATCTAGCACCGATTCCTCCCACTACTCGCTCCTTATTAATTACTCCCTCTCTCCATTTCACTCCAAGATGCGTGAGTTCTACTGGCATGCTCCTAACTAGTTCATTCACTTCTAACTTGTTCCTCGATGACGCCGACTACCGCCATAAGCCAGCGCTTCCGTTGTGACACCACGGCCTAGCTACTGCATAAGACACTCTTGTCATAAGTGTCGTAATAGTGTCTTGTGCAGTGTCACCGTCGTGACACAAATGTGACGCTACCGCCGCCTCTTCTTCATTGTAAGACACTGCGGAAGCAACTAGCTACCAAGACGATGCTCAAGTCGACGTCAAGGACATCCAGCTCGCTCGCTGCTAGGATATCTCTTTCTTCTATGTTTTTGCTATGGATTCGTAGGATTAGGAGATGCGTTTTTGCCATATTTAAGAGTTAGGTTCGTAGGATTAGAAGATGTGTTCTTGCCATGTTCTTGCCGTGTTAGATGGGTAACCTGCTCATTATCTTGTGATGCTGTAATGGTGAATTCTAATGGAATGTACTGCTGTGTTTACTGCTATATTTGTTTGTTTTTAAAGGATATAGCTAATATTTTTTGAGGTTAGCAAAAAAATAGAAAAAATTTAGGTATAGTATGAATTATCACAGACGATTTTGTAGTATAAACTGTCTATAAAGAACTATCACAGACGGTTCTATATTACAACCATTTATGATACTTGTCTATCACAGACGATTAATAGCTAGAATCATCTATGATGTTAGAGTGTTATAGATGCTTTTTACTTCGCACCGTCTGTAGCCTGTAGTTACAAACCGTCCGGCCGGGAGCGTAAATACGCGGCGCCAAAGCGCCTTAGTGTCGGTCTGGTCACGCGCACGCACATGACGAGATCGACCGATCGGCCGGGGAAATTACTCCGACCGGTAAATTCAATCTGCCTTCTGCATGAACGGATCATTTCCGGGCTTCAATTCAATGATCCGCCAGGACTTAAAAACCGGGGGATCTGCATGCGAGTGCCAAATGCGAAGTGAGCATTCCCTCCTCCAGCATGGTTTGATCGATCGATCTCGCACAGTAATGTGACATATACTTTTCGCGATACGTTAAGTACGCGTAAGCTCGGATCATGGTCAAGTAGCAACGTAGCATGAATGCCATCACACACAAAGACTGTAGCGAGCAGTGTTAGATATAATTGGTAGAGTGTTCATGCGTTGTAACATATGTTAAATAAATAATATCATAGGTTCTATACTCACGTTATGTTTTTAGAGTTTAGATTATGGTATCATTAATCATCTCCTTAAGCTCCGTTTCAACGTACATGTATTCGGCCCACTCGGTCCATCCAACCAGTCCGCTCGGCCAGCCCGAGCTGGACTCCTTTTAACTCTAACCCTAACCCTAATCATCTCTCTTCTCACTTCACTCCACTCCCTCTCTCAGCTGCACCCCTCCCTCCTCCGTACCGAGCAACATCGTCGCCCCGATTCACCGCCACCAATTCCACCGGCTCTCACCTCCTTCGGCGGCCGTGCCCCCACTCATTACTCACTATTCCACCTCCTTCTACCTCCAAATCGAATAGCTGTGTGCCTAAAACGCTGCCACCTCGGTTCTACTACACCACTAACCCAATCTACCATCTCTAGCAGTCTCCGTAGCTATCGGTAGTCTCCCTCAACTCCCATCAGCTCCCTCCACCCTCTCCTGGTGTCAGTTAGTGCCGCTGCCTATAACCGCGTCGCCTTGAGCTACAAAGTCCGGCGGTCCTCACCATGGCCGGTGAACTACTCGGCTCCTCTCACTTCCCGCTACCTCCTTTTACCAGTTACTTGCACCGCTCCTCTAACAACTCTATCGTCGCAGAACCTTAAGTAATGCGGTCGTCTTCCTCGGCTCTAGTAGCTTCGCCACCATCTCGACGACGAAGGCCGACGTCGACGCACCGCCCTAGTCTTCACCAGGTTCCTACACTACTCTCTCTTAGTGCAACCGTGCTTGGTCGATCCATCGACCGTGGTTCAGTGGAGACGATGGCAAGCGTGTTGGTGGTGAGGATGACCGTACAGGGGACGCGCAAAAGCCCGCAACCCATTGTGCCGGGTGATGATGGGGGAGGGGACAGGCGACAAGCACATGGCAGAGGGTGGAGGCTTGGGCATGCGAGGGTGGATGTGGGGAGAGAAGAGGTCAAGAGGAAGACAGCGTGTCGCGGAGGGGGATCGAGGAATTGGAACATGTCGTGGAGGCCCATATATCAACATGTTTTTAAGTGGTAGAGATAATGGCATACTAACGAGGGAGGGAGAACAGTTTAATTAGCTAACTCAGGCCCATCATTTAGTTTTTGGGAAATGCTTTTCTGACGACTATTGTTTGGCAGATGCGAACTGTGCTAATCAGATCTTCCAGACACCGACAATAAGACAGTGCTCATTTATTTCTGTAATACTATTATTCCTCTGTTATATATGGGGAGGAACAAACATGCATGCATGGCCCCCTTGATCTTGAGCATACATGGGAACTGTTGCTTTCCTTGACCAAAAATGATCTCGCAGCCACAGTTCCCCTCCGAACCAATATGCTCATCTGTTTCTGGCCACTAAACTACTCATGTAGTAGCGAAAGCAATTCACCAATCGCTTTTGCGTGGCATGTGAGAAATACATGCATGCATTTGCTGCGATTGCCTCGCTGAAGCAACGTAGAGAAGAAAAGGAAGGAAGCAGCTACGGGAACAGTCTCCAACACCACGCCATGTGCTTGGATGGAGCCAGCAGCGAGAGCGAGACCAACCCCTCGGACGGAGTTGTAAATGTGAAGAGGAGGCACATAATGCCCAAGGAGCGGGAGACCTGCATGTATTGTAAGTGCCCACTACCCTGTCCCTGTGCGTGGATCGTGGCCGGCTGGACCCACCGATCATACGGTTCCCTCCTGCGTGGCCCCCACTGTCCGTGGCCTGGTCCAACCACCGACAGCCAAAAATTGCACCTCGCCCACAAATTGACCAACAATTTAGCACCCAATCCTTCTTGATGTACTACTAGGAGTACCCAGTACAGTACAGTAGCCTATCTGTTCTATCTTGGTGCTGGCTGTAGTGCACACCCATACCTAGGGCGCCTCCGCACCTACATCAGTACTGTGGATTTGATAACCACAACACCAGATTCCATGTACAGACAAGATGATTTCTTAACTAATGATGTGGACATGGAGAAATAACTGATGAGTCGAAGAGCAAAAAATAACGCTGTGAGGGTGTATATTACTGAATTCAGCAAAACTGACAGTAGAAGCCAACTGCAGGGCAAATCTGATTTGATCTAGTAAGTAGGAATAAAATATCATGATGCCGATAACGAATATGATTGTATGATAATTACATTAACAATCGTTGCTTAGGCCAATAGCTGTTTTGTTTGAGGATATGGATGATGACTAAGCACTGCATATGGTTGGGGCTAGCACAGGAGAAGAACTTGATCGTTGTTTTTTATATGGACAGGCCAATAGGGATGTCACACCAAGACTGCATACAGTAAATTAGATCGGTTCAGGCGGAAGGTTTTGGTCTCACTTGACTTTGCAAGGCCCAGACCGAGCCATGTGAACCGTACTATTTAGAGGGATCCTCCCCTAGTCACCAAGAGACTTTCCACAACCTCAAAGACAATGCCCTTACCCTAAATTTGAGAACTTATAATACTGTCTGATACTGCTACTGATTGAAATGCCGAGGTGCGTATATGGATTTGGTCCATGGTACTGAGCAGTGAGCATGTAGGTCAAGATGTATAGGCCTTGAACTCTGTGGCCTTTAATGGTTTGTCCCCGTTCAGAGTGTGGTCACATCCTGTTGATGATTTTGATAGCAGAGGCAGAGGAAGGAACTTCTCTGGGCCATCCCATTTCGTATCTATGAGTCACCCTCGATAGATTACACGTAGCGCATGTGTACAAATCTCCGTGCAAAACTCTCTCCCACCTCCTTTTCTCTTTCGCTCCCGTCAACCGTAGACCTCGTCGTCGACCTATCAGACTCCCCGCAAGAATTCCCTCCGGCACCACCGGCACCTCCACGTCGTCTTCCCGAGAATTCTCGCCCTGAGACCGAAGTGGTCGTGGTTGTGAAGCAGTGGTTAAAGTGCCGTGGTCGAAGTAGCCCATAACCACGGCGCCACGATTACGGCCACTTCGACCACGACGCTATAACCACAGTCACTTCGACCACGGCTTGGGCATATGGAGTGTGCGCAGGGCGGCAATCAAGCTAAGGAGGGAGGTGGGGAAGGGTGAACCCGATTGGTGCCGGTGCCGATTCTCGGGGAGGGGTTGGCGGGGATTCTCGGGGAGGCAATGCGAAGGTACCGGCGGCAGTGGATTGCGCGTCGATTGGGGATTCTTGGGGAGGCAACGCAGAGGTGTTGGCGGCGGTGGAGGGAATCCTTGCGCGGCGGCTGGCATGTCGACGATGTGGTCTACAACTGATGGGAGCGGACGTGCCATTAGTGGGGAAAGGGGGAGGGAGATGGCTACACGTGGATTTGGGAGAGAAATGGAGGAGGGAGATGGCCCATACGTTGCGGAGATTCGTGCGTGCACGTGGAACGCATCCGAAGCTGTCCTTATGGAGACGAATTGGGATCTGTCCCAGAGAAATTCCTTCCAGAGGCGGATGCCATGCAACAATTTACTCACCATGGTACATACCAGTGTCCATTACCTGCATGGCATGGTCATGCACCTACGGTGAGGGTACACCGGGGTTGAAAAATCGGAATGAAGCATCTGGTCCACCAATTCTGCCATGAGCTTCAATAAAGCTGATGTACATGCAAGGGGAAACTGTAGGAAGACCAGATTTGACTCGACATGCCCACTCTATTCTAGATATTTGCAGCTTTCACACACCACATGTAAGCTAGAACCGGACAGAAGACCGTGTAAGCATGCCAAGCATGAGACACAAAATGACGGGTTGTACTCTGTCCTAGAAGTAAGACATGTAGACTATCACCATTGTATCAACTAT